>VDFB02128139.1:0-47338 GCA_007258455.2 Sequoia sempervirens | reverse complement strand
TTCTTCCTAGAAACATAAAATACATAACCATGAGATAGAACATTAACAAAAAAACTTGTAGGCCACTTCAACTAATGAAATTGGAACTGAGACACTACATATACATTTAGAACACATTCACCAAGACATAAGAGTAAATACATCAATGAAAAAAATGTGAAACATTTTCCAGACCAGTCCAGACAACCAACAACACTGACAACCTTCTGTAATTCATAGAATCCTCAACAACATTGGTGACCTAAAAAGATAGGAGTACAACATCCACATAATATAAAATTTGAATCCCAAATTACAATACTATATGTTCAACAATGAAGGAATGTAGAGAATTCTCCAAAAAAAATTTCTCAGTAGCTACCAAGAACAAAAACTTTCAACAACTTGTGGAGGCCAAAAATTTCTTTCAACAACATATGCTTCATCAAGAACATAAAGATAGAGCATACAACTTATTGTTGATCATCTACAACATATCTCCACCATCAACATCACTTCTAATCCTCATCTTAATATATCATTATAAAATCAACTCTGTTGACATCAACCATACTTAATACTTCTTTCATTATCATCAGACAAGGCATGAAATCCAACCATGAAATTCAACAACACCATCATGCAATAATTTTATCCCAAACTGAGTGTTTTCAATAGTGACAACTACTACCAAGCAACAAAAATTTCCTTAATTGTACCAAGTATTAACATCAAAGACATCAAATGCCAACAATCACCTCTACTTCTCAATAGCTGACATAAATGAAAACCAAAAATAATTCACCAAGTGTTGACATCAATGACAACCACTACCATCAACATCCCCCTTTGGAATTTATGGAAACACACACCTTCATACTCTCCCCCTTTGACATCAAGGACAAAGGGCCACACATATTTACACAAAACAACACATTTTCTGACTTCAAGGAAAAAGGGAAAAAAGATCTTCAATTGAAACAACAACACATTCTCTCCCTGGACCAATAACTATACAACTTCTACAAACAATTATACTAGACCCCACTAAGGAGCACACTCCTTTTCAAGTTTCTCCCCCTTTGATGTACATATGCTCCTTGAATCAACTAACACGATCCCCCTTATCATCAACAACTATTACTGGCTACCCTAAGAGGAATCCACCATTAGTCCAGGCATAAAGATATGCCTTGAATTACTCCCCCTAGGAAGATGCACCAATTATGCATCTAGTTAGAACAAGGAGGGGAAATATCCCCTAACTTCTCCAAGAGATACTCAAAAGTATCCTTTGAAAGTTCCTTAGTGAAAATGTATACAATTTGATCATTGGTAGGCACATACTCCAATCCAACTTCATGCTCTGCAACCTTCTCTCTTAGAAAGTGCTACCAGATAGAAATGTGTTTAGTTATTGAATGTATTATTAGGTTCTTAAAAATATTAATTGCACTGGTATTATCACATAATATAGGAATGGGATCATTATACACCACCTTCACATCTTTCAAGGTTTTCTTCATCCAAAGCACCTGGGTGTTGCAAGATGTTGTGGAAATATATTTAGCTTCTATTGTAGATAAGGACACTAAGTCCTTACTGAACCAAGAGACCAATTTGTCTCCCAAGAAAAATGCACTACCACTTGTACTTCTTTGATCATCCACACATCATAACTAGTTAGCATCAGTATAAGCATTCAAAGAAAAATTATTATCCTTCTTATGCCATAAACCATAATGAAGAGTTCCTTTCAAATATCTAAATATTCTTTTCACTACTTTCTCATGAGATTGTTTAAGATTAGCTTGAAATCTGGAAACCAAACATACTACATGCATGATATAAGGTCTATAAGAAGTCAAGTACAACAAACCTCCAATTATAGACCTATATAGAATCTGATCATGTTCTAAAGACTCTCAGATTTTCTCAAGTGACAACCAATCACCATAGTAGTGCCTATAGGTTTAAAATATTCCATTCCAAACTTTTTAAATATCTCCTTAAAATACTTATCTTGATAAATAAAGACACCACCATCTTGCTAAACATTTTGAAGTCCAAGGAAGAAAGACAACTCACTAATCATATACATCTCAAATTATTTCTACATCTTTTCTACAAACTTCTTACACATACCATCATCTTCACCAAAGATGATGTCATCAACATATACAACCATAATTAATAACTCATCTTCTTGAACCTTAATGTAAATATTTCTATCTACAATACCTTTCTTGAAACCCTTTTGAAGTAAATACTTATTCAACCAAGTATACCATGCTCTGGAAGCCTTCTTGAGACCATACAAAGCTTTCTTAAGTCTGCACACCATGTTTGGATCTTTTGATAACTAGAAACCATCTAGTTGCTCAATATATACCTCTTCCCATAGATCACCATTCAATAAGGTAGATTTGACATCCATCTGATAAACCTTGAAGTTATTATGAGCCACAAAAGTAAGAAATGTCCTTATTGCCTCCATTTTAGCTACCAAAGCAAAGGTCTCCCCAAAATCAACGCCTTCAACTTGTGAATAACCTTTACAAACCAATCTAGCCTTATTTCTTACAACTTCACCAGATATTCATTCAACTTGTTCTGAGACAACCACTTAGTTCCAATCAAATGCTTATCAGTAGGTCTATGGACCAATTCCCAAGTCTAATTCTTCTCTATCTGATCCATTTATTTTTCAATAGCCTTTATCCAATCATCATCTTTGCTAGCATCAACAAATTTATTGGACTTAACCTTTGATAGTAAACAAAAATTTACTTGCTCAATTTCCCTTGGAAGCCTTCTACTGGTTAGTGTTACCCGATTTTCACTTGTGGGCTCAATCAGGGGAAATTTGTTTTAAATTTGACACATGGATTAAATGTGGCTCCCATAAGGGTAGAGCCTAGTGTGCAGGTGTTCGGTTTTCATTGGGAAGGTCTTCATCTGATGCTATTTCATGAGGAAGTCTATTGGAAAGCATGCCTCGATCAGATTTGGCACAAAAATCCTCAAAGAAGAAAGTCGGCGAGACCCTCCTGTTGTCTTGCCAACTAGCAGTGCATTCTATTTGTTTGAAATACACCAATCGTCGGGACATTCTGGTTGCCATGAGTTTTTTATGTATCTCTCTACTTGGAAAGAAGTCATGCTGACCCTTGTGTACAAGGTTAGGATCGGGGAGAGCTCCTGCCGATAGATGGAAGTCTCGGTGAAAGGTGATTCCTTCAGGGTAATGTCTCACTGATGGGGTGAGGTCTCGCCAAAATGGAATGGTGGTCCCCGAATGAGCTCTTGCTGAAACGAGGTGGCTTTGATGAAAGGTCCTGCCAATAGATGAAAGTCTCACCGATAGTTGTTCACAAGGCCATCACCGGGGAGAAAGATTTGCATTTGCGATGAGGTTTGGCCAAATGGTCAAAGTCTCGGCGAAGAGGATTTGCTTCAGGGAGATGTCTCGCTGACCCGATAATGTTACGCCGACGTTTGTTCATGAGGGGATATCGATATGACTCCTGCCGCTCGCCGTGATGTCTAGCCGACTCGCTGGAGTCTCACCGAAGGATTCTCCCTCTGGTGTAATGTTTTGAGCTTGATGAAATGTCTGGCCAACAGGGCGAGGTCTCGCCGAAAGAAGTTGCATTCGCTGATAGAAGGCTCGGTTGGTGTAATGTTTCACTGACTGAAGGTGGTCTTGTCAAAAGGAAAGGATCTGTGCTTGGGGAAATAGAATGGCTTCAGGGTGATGTCCCACTGACTACTAGTGGTCTCACCGAAGCAGAATGAGTTTGATGGGAGGTCTTGCTGACTGAGGGGAGTCTCGCCGAAAGTATAGTGGTTTAGCGTAATGTCTTGCCGACTAGCGATGGTCTTGCCGAAGGTGGTAGTCTGGCCGAATGATTCACGATTGCTATGATGTCTCCCCGACTTGTTGTGGTGTCACCGAAGGGGTATATGGATATCGGTAAGACTCCTGGCTGAGGAATTTTTGATCGTTATGATGTCTTGCCGATTCGTGATGTCTCGCCGATGGTTTTAACTCTTCGGTGTAACCGATAGGAGCTCATTGAGACCTTGTCCCAACTTGTTTGTCTTGCTGATGGATGTGTACGTGTTGAGCATCACTAAGGCTCTTGCCGATGGTGTGGTTGGAATGCTATCTACTGTCAGATGCTTTCGGAAATACCTCTAACCGAAAGTGATATATTTTGCCGATAGTCTGGGCGATGACAAAGGGGATATCGGTATGACTCTTGCAGCTCGCTATGGGGTCTCACCGACAGTAGTAAGTTATACCGATAAATGATGTGGAGCATTGTGGCATCGGGGAGACATGGCTAGTGTCTCATCGACATGCAATTTTGCAGGAATAACCTTTGACCGTCTAGCGATCCCACATGGCATCTGTTCAGCCAATCAGAGAAAGCCGAGGGTGAACCATTGACTGTTGTGACCGCCCCTGTGGAAGATCAACAGAATGCGAGCAGTATCAATCTGCTTTGTGATCAAAGGATGATGGATCGGTTCAATGTCCAGTAGTGTCATTTGTGAAGAGATCTAAAAGGGGAGGTCAGATGCTGCTTCTTGAAGACGGTCAACTTGCAGAAAGATCTTGAGCAGGAAAAAGGAAGAAAGGAAAAAACCTCAAGTCACAATGACAGCTGTGGTGTCTACTGGCGAGGGGTAGATTACCATTTATGATTATCAGAACAACCACATTCAAGGTGGCTTTGATGGGAGTTCAAGGGTGGACACGAAGGCCAAAGGTTAATGTGATTATTCCAAAAGATCTGGAGGCCATTCCTAGAGTGATCCTTCACCGACATGGACAATGAGGATACACATTTAATGCAAAAGTAACTTGATTCAAAAGATCTAGGGGCAGATCTTTCTGGAGGCTGATATTTTTGGTAAACCCTAATGGAGGGGCCGACACTTTTGAGTTTTTTGTAGCATATATGACATTTTTGCCTCTTTGTAAAGGAGTTCAGATTATGCATTCTGGAGAGTTAGTGATTTTTCTCAAATCCTTTCTCAGCTAATGTATGCTTTGTAACTCATATGGAATTTGGAATATAAAATACAGAGATTACCTTGGAAACCAGTGTTAATGTTCATGCTACTTTCATTTTTCTTTCAGATTATGTAAGTTTTGAACTGTGTTTTCCTAAATCTGCATTTGAACTTTAAAGTTGTGAAATTCATCTTTCCTTCTTAAAATGTATATGCAGATTAAGCCTTTTCATGAATTATGCATAAGTTCACAAAATGATGTTGAGTAAATGAAATAACTATCATTAGTTTTCTAGGGGTATGTTCGTCTATTTTATTTCATGATTCCTATCAGTTCGGTGTATCACCATAGGGATTAGTTCCTACCATTTCTATTTTTCTTGAGTAATCTTCTCCCTTTACCTTACAAAATTAGTAGTTTAGGTGATACTGCCAGCATAGGAAGCCGGCCTTCTCTAGAGGTTCTTTTCCATTTTTAGGTGACCCACAACCTGGAAAAGTCCCCATGTTTCTTTGAAGTATCAAGTTCTACAACTTGATAAGGGTGCAATTTCAGTAGACAACAGTTTTTGGCACGCCCGGTGGGACCAGTTCCACATTATATTGTTGGTTTGGTATGCAACCAATAGGTTTTAGACTTTACCGAATTCATTTTTGCATACTTGGTGACTCCACTGGGGAGAAAGTACTTCAAAATTAGTGCTTTTACAGCTTATGAGAAGAGTTCAGAAAAGGAGCAGCTTAGTTCCTTTTGAATATTTATAGCTTTCCCCACCAAGGAGAAAAGGCATGGTAACAGAAAGGACAGGGACAAAATTTATCTATTCTAGAAGAACTAAATCTACTCCTCCATCTATGAGATCTCATATTGCTGTCCCATTTTTTGTTTCACCCAGAGTGCAAGTAAACCCACCTTAGCCACCTCTAATGGCTGCTCCCAGAAATCAGCCTTTTGTGCCATTTAATGGAGGTAGTCCATTAAATTTGGCACAACACAATGACATTCCAATGGCAACTTTGAAAAGATTGCCAATTTTCACTAGGGAAGATTAGACTACCTCGATTGAACATATACGAGATGTTGCTTCCTTATGTGGTGTGTACCATATCACACAAGAAGATGTAGCTGTAAGACTACTTGCAACATCATTCAAAGGAAGAGTATTACAGTGGTTCAGGAGTCTTGGAGTAGGTTCAATTGCCACCTGGGATGAGTTAGGTGACAAATTACACAGGCAGTTTCAGGACAGGTCTGATAATTTGTCTTTGTTGGAGCAATTAACTATGATTAAGAGAGCTCCTCAGGAGCAAATGAATGATTTCAATTTCAGATTTCAAAGAACCTGGGATAGAATTCCTGCAACAGTGAGACCACCTCTAGAATATGCATTTTTATACTTTTTGAAGGCCCTTAACAATGATATAGCCATTATGATACAATCAATGGGGGGTGTTTCCCTACTAGATGCATTTGAAGTAGCAATTAGAGCTGAAAAAAACCTAATACAAGCTGGTAAACTTTCTCCTAGGCCACCAATGCCTATATTTCCAAATATTCATTCGAATATCCCTTTGCAGATACCACCTTTTGCACCTTTTCCACTTGTTCCAACTACTGTAACACAAGAAACTACTGTTTCAAGATCTTCAAATGAGTTACAGGAAATCAAAAGTTTATTACAAAATTTTGGTAATAAGCTTGTGAGCTTGGAAAAGCAGCAATCATATAACAGGCCTTATCAACATCATAATCCAGGTCAACAACAACAATATCAAGGTAATAGACATGCTTATCAAGGAAACTACCAGGGCCCAAGACAGAGTGTAAATACTAGACCTTTTCAGGATTATGCTCCAGCACCTGTTAGTGCAGTTAAGGATCTTGTCCCTATTCAAAACAACTTAGCAACAAATTATGAGTGGTGCTACCCTTGTAACCAACCTCACAATCAATTCACTTTCTCAAACAGACTTATTAATCAAGCAATTATGGTACAAAACGCCTCAAGTTCACAATAGAATCCACTCAATGATGGATCTCCACAACACTAAGATCAACTTACCAATGATACTACCCTACTTAACTGGCAAGGTGAAGAATTATGTGGATTGAATGTAGATAATTATCCAGTTGTAGCTAACACAAGGGTGAAGAAAAGAGCTTTTGAGCTTGATCAAGCAAATGATAAAGGAAAAGCAACAGCTGCAGAACCATCTACATCTCAAGTGACTCGTGGTTTGCAAAGAAATCAACAACTCCCAGTTAAGGAGCAACCACACTTGCAAGCTGATCATGTTGGCATAAAGGTACATCATAAAGTGAACCCAACTGTACCCTATAATATTCTTGATAGTATGAAATAGATGAACGTAACGATGTCTATGTGGGATTCATTGGCTATCCTAGGTCAAACAGATATGTTACAGTCGGCCTTGTCAAGTTTGAAAATGTCTGGTGAGTTTGGGTCTCTAATAGGTCAGGTTAGAGTTGTGTTGACAAATAATCCTCAAGAAAATGATAAACAGCTCAGTAAAGAGGCAGGAAAAGAAGTTAAACCACCTCCATTTTACATGTCTGTAATCATAGGTGATAAGTTAGTTCATAACTGTATGGTAGATAGTGGAGCCAGTAGCTCTGTAATGCCAAAGCAAATTGCTGATAAACTTGGACTAAAGTATCAACCTTTAGAGAAAGGAGTGATTCAATTAGATGGTACTTTTGTTAATACATTCGGTGTTATTAAAGGCTTGAGTCTTACCCTTCATGCTTTTCCAAAATTTTTAGTTCCTCAGGACATATGTGTCATAGATCTCCCACCTTTCTTTTCCTTGTGCCTCTCAAGAGACTTTACAGCTAAGATAGGTGGTTATGTGTCAGCTGATTGGTCACATATACTATTTAGAACAAGATATGGAACTAAGGTTACCATTAAATCTAAAAAGTTGGCTAAAGATCATATTGAGCTGTATAACTCAAGTCCTATCAACGCTGCTCCTATTGCTGCAGACAATAATTGTGTCATTTTTATTGACAGTGAACTGGCGGCCGCTCAAAAACTTCAAACAGAAGTTGTTCCTGATGTGTTGTTACATGAATGGGCAGCTGAAAATGTGTTGGAAAGTCCTGAAGACCTTATTCAAGATGCCGGTATGGGTAATTATGTGATGCTTGAACCTGATGCAGAGGTTCCAAACCTTGAAAAGGGTATAGATCAGTTGTTGTGACAACAAAGTGAACTCTGGGAAATTTTTTTTGATGGTTCCAGAAGCAAGAATAGAGCAGGTGGAGGTGCAATGCTGGTTTCTCCACAGGGTGATGAGTATTTTTTAGCCTTTCTTTTTGCTTTTGCATGTTCTAACAACAGTGTTGAGTATGAATGAATCATTCAAGGCCTTGAGTGGGAAAGGAAAAGAGGAATTGACTGTTTGAAAGTCTATGGAGATAGTGAATTGATAGTTAATCAGGTTAGGGGGCGGAATGTTGCCAAGAATGATGCTTTGAAGTCTTACAGAAACAAAGTATGGAACATAATTGAAGGATTTAATGCCTTCAATCTGATTTCTATTCCACAAAATTAGAATAAACATGTTGATAGACTTGCAACAATTGGAGCACAATTTGATATCCCAGGCGATATTAAAAAAGAAAAAATACAGCAGTATGTTAAGGTGGTTATCAAGCCATCAATTCCTGATAACAACATTAACTAGCAGGTATTTGAAAGTGATGAACATGTTTTAACCTTTCTACTCCAAGAAGATCAATTTTCTGTAGTGAACCGGGAAAAGATTAAACGACAGTATGATGATCAAGTGATACAGCTGAAGACAAATAAACTTCCCAAAGGGTTGGTTAGCTTGGAATCCATATTCAATTCTGATGATCATCTTAAGAAGAACAAAGTCGACATTCAAGTCAAAGAAGATCATTATGAGGAAGTTGAAATTTTTAAAGGTAAGCTTCTCAAATTACGTAAAATTTGTTTAGCTGAAGATAGGAAAACTTTCATTGCTTTATGCCAAGAGTATCATGATGTTTTTTCTTGGCAATATTCTAATTTGAAAGGGTTTGATCCTCATATTGCACAACATACAATTGAGTTAGAACCTAGAGCCAAGCATGTTAGAAAAAAATAGAGACCCTTGAACCCCAAGCTCGAACCTTTAATGATCAAAGAGCTGACCAAGTTAGTCGAGGGGGGTATTGTGTTTCCAATTAAACACACATCCTGGGTTTCTAACCTTGTTCTGGTTAGAAAAAAGAATGGTGAGGTAAGATTATGTGTAGATTTTAGAGACCTTAATAGAGAATCTCTAAAAGATCATTATCCCTTACCGTCTATGGAACAAATTCTCCAAGCTGTTGCTGGCTCAGAGAGATTTTCTCTTCTAGATGGATATTTTGGTTATAACCAGATTCTAGTCAAAGAGGAGGATCAATATAAAACAAAATTTACAACAAAATGGGGCACTATGGCCTACAAGAGAATGCCTTTTGGTTTATCTAACACTGGTGCCGCCTTTCAGCGTGCCATGGATATGAAATTTCAGAGTTTAATTTAGAATTTTTTGCTGGTTTACTTAGATGACATAACTGTATATTCAAAGACTGCAGATGAACACTTGTCACATCTCAAGAAAGTTTTTGAAAAATGTAGAGAATATGGAATATCTCTCAATTCGAAAAAGAGTATTTTTGCAGTTCATGAAGGTAAATTGTTAGGTCATATAGTATCAAAAGACGGAGTTACCATTTATCTTGAAAGAGTTAAAGCTATACTCGAACTGCCATTACCTAATCACAAGAAAGGATTGCAGAGCTTTTTAGGGAGAATCAACTTTTTAAGAAGATTCATTCCTGATGTTGCAAATTTACTACAACCTTTGACTGCCATGCTTAAAAAGAATGCAGTTTTCAGTTGGACTAGAGAAGCAAAACGTAGTTTTGAAGAAATCAAGTAAGCTTTAGCATTAGCTCCAACACTGGTAAATCCAGATTTCTCTAAAGAATTCTTCTTATATGCTTTTGGTGGTGTTAGTTCAATTTATGCTATGCTTATTCAAAAAAATAGTGATAATTTAGAGCAGCCAATAGCTTTCTTTAGTCGAGGACTTGCTGATTATGAGCAAAAATATACATTTGTTGAGAAACATGTTCTCGTTGTGATCAGAAGTCTAAAGAAGTTTAAACCTTTGCTTTCAAACAACAAAATTCATATTTTGGTTGCACACCCAAGTGTGAAGGAGTTTCTGTTAAACAAATATTTGAGTGAGAGAAGAGCAGGGTGGATCACAAACATAATGGAATTTGATGTTGACATCAACATCACAAAACTTGTCAGAGGTAGAGGAATTTGTGAGCAACTTGCCTCAACCCCTGAAGATGTACATAAATCAAAAACTAGTGCTATTTTAGCTAATACTGACGAGCCTCAAAATGTTCAAGCTACTGCACCTGCATCAGTTGTAGGTTGGGTTCAAGAAATGATCCACTTTATTCGTACTAGTGAATGTCCACCAGGTCTAGACAGAGCAAAACATAGATAATTCAGATTACAGTCAATTCCTTATGTCCTCATTAATAGTATTCTTTTCATGAAAGATCTGAATGGTGTCTTATTAAGGTGTATTGATGCTGATCAAACAGAACAGGTACTTCATGAGTTTCATGATGGAGTTTCAGGAGGTCATTTTGCTCCAAGGAAAACTACTTGGAAAATCATGAGAGCTGGTTACTATTGGCCTAGATTGTTTAAAGATGCATATGCATGGTCAAGGAAGTGTATTAAGTGTGCTTTATTTGCAAGAAAGGAAAAGTTACCTGCTATGCCTTTACATCCAGTTCAAGTAGAGCAACCCTTCATGAGATGGGGGATTGACTTTATCGGACCAATTAATCCACCTTCCAATGCTGGTCACAAGTGGGTGCTCACTGCCACAGACTATTTTACACGGTGGACAGAGGCAATAGCTTTGAAAGAAGCGAATGAATCTTCAATTTTGAGCTTTTATGAAGATATAATCACCAGATTTGGAGTCCCTGACTCCATCATTTCAGATAATGCTCTTGCTTTTGTTGGGTTAAGAGTCACAGGTTGGGATATTAAACAAGGAATTCATCTAAATACTTCCTCCAATTATTACCCACAGGGTAATGGTTTAGTTGAAAGTACAAATAAAATCTGATCAGGATTATTAAGAGGACCATGGAAGAGAATCAAAGGATTTGGCATACCATATTGAAATCTACACTTTGGGTAGATAGAATAAACCCTAAGAGATCAGTTGGTAATTTTCCATATGTACTTGTTTATGGTAAAGAGGCCAGATTACCTCTATCTGTAGAGCTTCCAACTTTAGACATTGTTCATCAGTTGGAGATGTTTGAAGGACAGGACCCAATGTCCATGAGATATGCAGAGCTCATGGAGCTCCAAGAATCAAGAGACAAAGCAATGAAAAATTTGGAGTATTATCAGCTCCAAACGAAGAAAACATTTGATAAGAAATCTACAGCCAAAATTTTCAAGGAAGGTGATATTGTTCTCAAGTGGGATGTGCTAAAGAGTGGTCCAGGCAAACATACAAAATTTGACCATTTCTGGGCAGGCCCTTTTGTTGTTACTGAATGCAAGGAGCATAATGCATTCCAGTTATCAAACATGGATGGAGAAAAGTTACCAATCCAGTTAATGGGATTCACCTGAAACGTTGTTTTGAGGTATGATTTATCATTGTACATATTAGGTTAGGTTTTATGATTTCAATAAGTGCTTCTGCACTTTAGTTTAGTTGTTTCATTCCCTAAGTGTTGTTCTAGCATAGTAAATAGTTTCACTTTAGTTTCTCCTGTTTCAATAAGTTTCTGGCAACCTGTTATGTTCTATGAGTCTCAAGTGAGTTACAACCATGTACAAAATTGCCTTAGGTATGTTTCTGAGTTTTTCTAATGACTCCATGCCCAATGGACAAGTTTAGGCTACTGGTTTTCATGTTTAGCAGGCAAACATCCAGCTGAGGTCATCGAAAATGTTACCCGATTTCACTTGTGGGCTCAATCAGGGGAAATTATGTTTTAAATTTGGCACATGGATTAAATGTGGCTCCCATAAGGGTTGAGCCCAATGTGCAGGTGTTCATTTTTCATTGGGATGGTCTTCATCTAATGCTATTTCATGAGGAAGTATGTTGGAAAGCATGCCTCGATCATATTTGGCAAAAAAATCCTCAAAGAAGAAAGTCGGCGAGACCCTCCTGTTGTCTTGCCGACTAGCAATGTGTTCTATTTGTTTGAAATACACTGATCGCCGGGACATTCTGGTCGCCATGAGTTTTTATGTATCTCTCCACTTGGAAAGAAGTCATGCGGACCCTTGTGCACAAGGTTAGCATCAGGGAGAGCTCCTGTCGATAGATGGAAGTCTTGGCGAAAGGTGACGCCTTTGGGGTAAGGTCTCACTGACAGGGTGAGGTCTTGCCGAAATGGAATGGTGGTCCTAGAATGAGCTCTCACCGAAACGAGGTGGCTTCGATGAAAGGTCCTGCCGATAGATGAAAGTATCACCGACAGTTGTCACAAGGCCGTCAGCGGGGAGAAAGATTTGCATTCGCCATGAGGTCTGGCCGAATGGTCGAAATCTCGGCGAAGAGGGTTTGCTTCGGGGAGATGTCTCACCCACCCGATAATGTTACACTAATGTTTGTTCATGAGGGGATATCAATATGACTCCTGCCGCTTGCCGTGATGTCTGGTCGACTCGTTGGAGTCTCACTGAAGGATTCTCCCTTTGGTGTAATGGTTTGAGCTCGATGAAAGGTCTGGCCGACAGGGCGAGGTCTCATCGAAAGAAGTTGCATTCACTAACAGAAGGCTCAGTCGGTGTAATGTCTCATCGACCGAAGGTGGTCTTGCCGAAAGGAAAGGATTTGTGCTCGGGGAAATAGAATGGCTTCAGGGTGATGTCCTGCCGACTGCTGGTGGTCTCGCCGAAGTAGAATGAGTTCAATGGGAGGTCTTGCTGACTGAGGGGAGTCTCGCCGAAAGTATAGTGGTTCAGCGTAATGTCTTGGTGACCAGTGATGGTCTTCCTGAAGGCGGTAGTCTAGCCAAATGATTCATGATCACTATGATGTCTCCGTGACTTGTTGTGGTCTTGCTGAAGGGGTATACGGATATCGGTAAGACTCCTGGCCGAGGGATTTTTGATCGTTATGATGTCTTTCCGATTCGTGATGTCTCACCGATGGTTTTAACTCTTCGGTGTAACTGATAGGAGCTTACTGAGACCTTGTCCCAACTTGTTTGTCTTGTCGATGGGTGTGTGTGTGCTGAGCATCACCGAGACTCTTGTCGACAGTGTGATTGGAATGCTATCTACTGTTGCTTTCGGCAAGACCTCTTGCCGAAAGCGATATATTTTTCCGATAGTCTGGGCGATGGAAAAGGGGATATCAATATGACTCTTGCAGCTCGCTATGGGGTCTCGTCGACAGTGGTAAGTTATGCCGATAAATGCTATGGAGCATTGTGGCATCGGGGAGACACGGCTAGTGTCTCACCGATATGCAATTCTAGAGGAATAACCTTTGACCGTCTAGCGATCCCACATGGCATCTATTCAGCCAATCAGAGAAAGCCGAGGGTGAACCATTGATTGTTGTGACCACCCCTATGGAAGATCAACAAAATGTGAGCAGTATCGATCTTCTTTGTGATCAAAGGATGATGGATCAGTTCGGTGTCCAGTGGTGTCATCTATGAAGAGATCTAAAAGGGGAGGTTGGATGTTGCTTCTCAAATATGGTCAACTTGCAGAAAGATCTTGGGCAGGAAAAAGGCAGAAAGGAAAAAACCTCAAGTCACAATGACAGTTGTGGTGTCTACTGGCGAGGGGTAGATTGACATTTATAATTATCAAAACATCCACATTCAAGGCAGCTCTGATGGGAGTTCGAGGGTGGACATGGAGGCCAGAGGTTAATGCAATTATTCCAAAAGATCTGGAGGCCATTCCTGGAGCAATCCTTCACTGACATGGACAATGGGGATACACATTTAATGCAGAAGTAACTTGATTCAAAAGATCTAGGGGTGGATCTTTCTGGACGCTGATATTTTTGGTAAACCCTAATGGAGGGGCCAACACTTTTGAGTTTTTTGTAGTATATATGGAATTTTTGCCTCTTTGTAAAGGAGTTCGGATTATGCATTCTGGAGAGTTAGTGATTTTTCTCAAATCCTTTCTTAGCTAATGTATGCTTTGTAACTCATATGGAATTTGGAATATAAAATACAGAGATTACCTTGGAAACCAGTGTTAATGTTCATACTACTTTCATTTTTCTTTCAGATTATGTAAGTTTTGAACTGTGTTTTCCTAAATCTGCATTTGAACTTTAAAGATGTGAAATTCATCTTTCCTTCTTAAAATGTATATGCAGATTAAGCCTTTTCATGAATTATGCATAAGTTCACAAAATGATGTTGAGTAAATGAAATAATTATCATTAGTTTTCCAAGGGTATGTTTGACTATTTTATTTCATGACTCTTGTCAGTTCGGTGTATCACCATAGGGATTAGTTCCTACCATTTTTGTTTTGCTTTAGTAATCTTCTCCCTTTACCTTACAAAATCAGGAGTTTAGGTGATACTACCAGCATAGGAAGTCGACCTTCTCTAGAGGTTCTTTTCCATTTTTAGGTGACCCAAAACCTGGAAAAGTCCCCATGTTTCTTTGAAGTATCAAGTTCTGTAACTTGATAAGGGTGCAATTTATACAGACAACAGTTAGCATTCCATTCTTATCTTCAATGATATGATTTGATGAATACTTCCTTGCACATACTTTGATGGAGTCTTGAAATCCTTCACTAGTTCTAGTTCCTTCTCTTCTTTCTCTTCTTCTTCTTCTTCTTCTGTAATCCAAGGAGGTATATCAGATCCAAAAACCTCTTGTTCTTGTGATATCTAACACAAGTATTCATCTACCTTAATATTTTTACTTTCAATCATCCTTCCCAATCTATTGTTGTAGCATCTATAAGCCTTTCTCCTAGTTGAGTAACCAAGAAAGACTCCATCACACCTTGAGTTAAGCTTTCCAAGGTCTCCTTCATCTCTTCTGATATAAAATTTTCTATCAAAAATTATGAATTATCTAATAGTAGGGGGCCTTCCATACCACAACTCATGGGGGCCTTATTTCTATTGACCCTCAACTTCACTTTGTTAACCAGATAGATAGTAGTGTGAATTGTTTCCTTCCAATACATATCTGGTAGATCAACATCTTTCATCATAGTCCTAGCCATTTCTTGCATTGTTCTATTTTTCCTTTCCACAACCCCATTCTATTGAGGGGTTCTAGGAGTAGACAAATTTCTCCTAATACCATGATCTTCATAAAAACTTTAAAATTTATTTGAAGTAAGTTCACCTCCTCCATCTGATCTTAAGCATTTGATCTTAATATCCATCTCATTCTCTACTTTTTCTTTGAAGATTTTAAACATATCAAAAGATTTTTATTTATGTCTTACGAATGTAACCCAAGTCATTCTAGTGTAATCATCTATAAGAAACATGAAATAATTTTCACCTTGTTGACTTCTGGTTCTTGTAGGTCCATATAGGTTAGTATGAATCATCTCTAGTGGCATTAAAGTACAACATTCCTTTCTTTTGAAACTTGTCCTTTTCTTCTTTCTGATTTGACATTCTTTACATAGTGTGTTTGTGGGATTGGTTATCTTAGGCATGTCTCTTATACCATGAGATGAAAAAATCTTCACCATATTGTAAAAATTGATGTACCCCATCCCTTTGTGCCACAACCAACATTCTCTAGACTGAGCCAATAAGAATATTCTTCAATTAGCCTCCATTAGATGATAGACATTTCCACTTGTCCTTTTTCCTTTAACAACTAATATTTTTGACCTTTCTTTCCTAATCTCACAACCATTACAATTAAAAGTAATATTTTACCATTTGTTGCACATTTGACTGACACTTAGAAGATTATGCTTCAGACCCTTGACATAGAGAATATACTCAATCTTATTATTTCTATCAATTGTTATTGCACCCTTTCCATAAATTTATGCTAACTCATCACCACCAAACTTAAAAGCTCCACCATTGACCTTCTTGAGATTGATGAACCTCCTCTTATCACTAGTCATGTGGTGAGAGAAACCACTATCAATCACCTAGGATTTTTCTTCTTCCTTTGCATGAAAAATAGTCCATACTACCATTGATATTTAATTAATCTTATCAGCATGCAAGGTACTAGACCTCTTACATTCTCTAATATTGATCTCTTTGTATTTGAAATCCATGAGTAGAGTTTCATCATTTGAATCATTATCATAATCTTTTGAGGAACAACTGCTTTCCTTGGAACAAAAACCTCTTTTAAACTTATCCCATTTATTTCTAATATTTGATTCTTTATAAGGACATTTAGATGTAAAATGACCAATCCTTCCACAATTAAAACACTTGAAAGGTCACTTACCTTTGTATTTTCTAGTTCATTTCTTCAATATTCTTACAAAGTTTGCTTCAGTTTCATCAAAGTCATCATTCTGATCAATAGATTCATCTTCTATATTTTTATTTTCCTTGAATGTTGTTTCTTTCTTTGGAACATCTTTATCAAATTTTCTCATTTCAAAGCTAGTTAGAGCACCAAACATTTCATCTACTGCATATTGATCCAAATCTTTAGACTCTTCAATAGAAGACACCTTATGACTATAGGATTTAGGGAGAGATCTCAAAACCTTTTTCACAATCTCATCTTCTTTTAATTATCCACCAAGACCTATGATTCTAGTAACAAATTCATGCACCCATAGCATATAACTAGTAATATCTTCATCCTCTATCATCCTTAGGGTCTCAAATCTGCTCTTGAAAATATGCATCTTGGCTTGCTTTACTTTGGTATCTCCTTCATAGATGTTGCTAAGTTTTCCACATACATCCTTAGTAAAATTGCAACTCGTCACCTTCAAAAGTTCTGAATCAACCAACCCACACAAGATATCATTTTTGTTCTTGGCATTGTTCTCATATAAGCTAATTTCAAATGGATCAGTTGGAGGAGAAGCAGAAGCAACATAACCATTTTTGACTAAAATGAGGGTATAAGAACCTTGATGGTTGAAGGTATAAGGTTTAGAGTAGAGTATATAGGTTTTATGACCTAAGGTTGAGTGTAGTGTTTAGAGTAAGGGTATATGATATAATGTATAAGGCTTAGGGTATATCATTTAGGAGTGTATAGGGTCGCGGGTTCATCCAATAGGGTATAAGGAATAGCCTATCTAACATATCTCTCTCCACTATCTACCTAGATCTCTCTATCTTAGCTTTTTGTTTATCTCCCTTCCTACCTCTCTCCTCATCCCTCCTTATTTATCTCTCCCTTGCTCCCTATATAGATCTCTCATATCTCTATCTCACCTCTCTCTATCTCACTATATCTCTTTCTCTTAGAATAAAAAATATATTTACACTTAAGATGAAAATGCAATGATGAGAAGATGCTTAGAATAACAAACATAAAGACTTAAGATGAAAATTCAATGATGAGATAAGTTGGATGGACATGAAGACTAGGCGACCATCGTAATACATTGAATTTAGAGACATGGAAGAAATAGAGAATGAATGTGCACATACAATCCACGATTAATATGAAAGAGAAAAATGATGGTGAAAAGAAATAAGGGATGGGATGGAATTAGATGTATTTGGAATGCAATAAGTGAATTGCAATAGAGAGCACTTAAATTGATAATGCATGTGATACTATGCACTAGGGTATGAGGAACCAAGGGGATTGTGTATCACATGCATAGGAGTGACACAACAAACACACAAGTTGTTCCAACATCCTACAAAGTCATGAAGGGATTTAGAGGGGTCGATGTTGTAAAACCAAAATCATAAGGGGATGCCCTAGTGTAATACAAGATTATAATGAATCTTGGTGGGTACAACACTAGACAACCAAGTAAACATGATCACCAAAAGCTAATACATGCCCCTATTTCTACTAGTCAAAGCACAACATGATATCATTTTACATAAGGATGATAGGTGGGTTCATGTGGTATGATAACTTGAGGAATGATATATCCTGTGAAGTCCAAAGATAGATGCCATAGATCCTAAGTTTCCTATGATAAGGGATAGTAAGGATAATTGGAATTTCAGGGGGCTAACAAATTTTGTTGTTGGCACTAGCTTGGTGAAACATGAACACAAGGATGAGAATCTAATGAATAAAATATACAAGGTATATAGACACCTTGAGGTTTGAAGGTACTTAGTTTAGGTTTGAGTGTATAGAATTTACAACCTAGGGTTGAGTGTAGGGTTTAGGGTTGAGGGTATATGATATAAGGTATAGGGTTGAGTTTATGGGGGGATCAAGGGTTCATCCTATAGGATTTAGGGCCTAGGGTTGAGGGATGTGGTTTAGGGTTGAGGGTATATGATATAGGGCTTAATATTAAGTTTATATGGTTGAGGTTTATCATATAGGCCTTAGGTCCCAAGGTTGAGGGATAGGGTTTAGGGTCAAGAGGGTATATGGTATAGGATTGAGGATTTAGCCTATAGGATTTAGGGCCTAGGGTTGAGGGTATAGGGTTTAGGGTTGAGTATATGGTTAAGGGTTGAACCTATTGGCCAAATCTAAGAAAAACATGTCCACATTTTGGTAAGTTAAAAGCACACAGGTGTATTGTAATGGTAAATAACTCAAAACTAAATAAAACATGTATGTGTTTTGTTAAGTTAAAAGCACATACATGTTTTGTAAAGGTAAATGTATCATGAAAACTCAAAACTAAATAAAACACGTATATTTTTGTTAAGTTAAAAACACATGGATTTTATGAAGTTTAAATCACTAAAGTGTGTGAGGAGAGAAATATTAGGGTAGAGAGAAATGTTGTTGATAACTAAAAATAGATATTTGATGTGACCTCAGCCTAGTTGAATCTATACAACAAGATCAACTTAATCTTTACAAGTGAAAATGGAATTAGATTGTCATTCTCCATGTATTCAAGAATCCAATACAGATATGGTTAGTTGAGGTCTATTGATGGCATGGTGATCAAGTGTCCATTAAATGCTCAGATTGTGGAAATATCATTTGGTATGTTTGGGTGGGTGGTGGAGACGTTTGTGTACTTTTAAAAATGTAACAATTTGATTATACCATTAATATTTTGATCACATTTCTGGTTTTAAATTCATCGATTGTACTAGTAACAGTTCAAATTTGTATTTACAAAATTTTGACTTCGCTGGGCTTTTAAAACATGAAAGCACTACTAAAAACATGGAGATCTGCAATACAATGGCTAAATGACAATAAGATCTACTGATCAAGTCCTCTTCGAGATTTGATTTGGTCTCTGCATACACCCACGACTAGTAGGATGAATCATTTGTTGTGTCCAAGATGAAAGACATTACAAATGCCTCTCTATTTATTGTCAACCATGTGAAGTGTACTCACCATGTTTCCCTTTTTGTGAAGTGTGCATACCATGGTGAGCATAATTGTCTTTGGTGTTGAATATGACTACACTTTTCAAGAGATCATGGTAGAAGATGATCAAGATGAGAAAGAAGGGGAGGATGCACTACAAGAGGATATAGTAGATCAAATCAAAAGTCTCGAGAGGTGTGGTGCAGGAGCACCTTGTTCACAAAATGCCTTTAAAAGGAAAAAATACAAAATTTGAATTTTCAATTGTAAAACAATGTAAAAGGGTCATGAAAAGGTTAATTTCAATGTATTTGAGTCTTTTATAGGTCACTAGGTGGTCAAAAAGTTGGAAAAAGAAAAACTTGCAAAAATTGCAAAAGGTGTCAAATATGTAAAAATGCAAAAAGAGAAAAACGACAAGAATATGAAGAGTCAAGTAGGAAAATAGAAAGGGTGGTCGATGGAGTTGAATAGGAAGTTAGTTTAACTAATGTAAGCATCTATATAAAGCATGTATAAGGAAAGGAAAAAGGTAGTCTTGGGATGTTGTAACAAAATTTGTAATAAAAAGTACATTGCTTTCTTGAAACTACACCTTCTTTGTGGTTTTTCCATATTCTTAGGTCTATACAACACTTTTATATTGAGATACTTATTTTTTTTGTGTTTGATTAAGGTTGGGACACTTCAAATAAAGTGGTTGTGAAGATCAATTAGAATTGAAGGGCTGGTTGCAGGTTTTCCTACCTATAATTGATTGTAACCCTTAAAAATAGGGTTTCGAGAGTCTTTTAAACTTTGTACCACCATTCCATCGATGGAGGTAGTTTGATTAGTGGAATGGGATTGTTTTATGACACTTTTTGGTTTTTGAAAGTGTGCAGGTGCAGGGGAAGCAATGGAGAAAATTTTAGATGTTGTCTTTAATAGAAATTCAGTATTTTCCTTTGAAAAGTGGTGGTTACAATCATGAAAAAGGAGAAACAATATGTGTATGGGATTAAGGATGGTAGATTAAGTTTGGGCAGGTATATTTTAACATGTTTGAGGAGGTGGCAGGTAATTTTTAGGTTTGCAATGTTTCTATTCAATAAACCCTCACTCTTTTTGTATTGTTAAGCCTACAATCAAGGGTTTTATAATATGATGCAAAAGTGGGTCTTTCAGTGCTTGAAAGTTGGTGTTATGGAAGTTTTGCAGCCTATCTTAATGCTTCTCAGAGTTATTTGGTAGATTCAATTTGATTAAGGGGTGGTTGCTTTGTATTTTTGACCTAATAGGTGAGTTTTTCCTACAGACAGTCTATTGGTTTGCATGTATTTTCCAAAACAAGTGATATTGCTTTTGAAGCATGTTAGAATAGATTGAAATGGGTTTCTGAATGTGTATTGAGTTAGTGGAGATATGAAGTAAATGAAGAAGAGCCCCCCGATTTAAGGGTTTGGTGACCTATAAGCAATGTTATGCTTTGACTGCAGAATAATGTGAATTTGTTCTAACAGTGATCTAAATGATTGGTTTTGGTTAGAAATTGTCTAATTCATGTTTTCAAGGACATCTCAAATGTTTGGAAGAGGTCTAGAATGCAATCTTGTTGAATTTAATGTCTTGAGCAATGAGAACCTTATGTGCAAGAATGGTGATTTGACTGTAAAAGATGGAAGATTTGATGGATAAACATTGGTAAGTGTGTGTACTGGTTTATTTCAGTCAAAAACTTGATGATAATAGTGTCTTGGGAGTTTGATGATAGTTTAGAAATGAGTATGCATGAATAGTTATTTTGCCATGAGAAGCAAGTTGCATTGAAGAGTGAATTGGTGAATATGGAAGAGTTGAATGGTTCAGTTTCTCTAATTAGGTTTTGAGTTAAGTATAGTCAATTTGATGTTGGTAAAGGAATATTTGAATATGATAAGGGTTTGTAGTACTTATTTGGGTGATTGTGGTGATTGATAGCCTTAAGAATGGCAAGTAAATTTGAATGATTTTGGTGAAATGAATAGTGAATTTTTGGTGCTCGTTTAATTTGATCTTCTCCATTTGAGTTTGGGTCAGAAGTACCCTTGATGTTGGTTGTTTTTGGTAGATGCTCTACATCAATTAGTATCAGAGCTAGCTAATTCTGAGGATTTGTTGAATTGGTAATTTGCTGAAGTTGGTTTGTTGAGTTGTTGGTTGGTTGCAGGTGCTTGATCCATCTAAGCTGTAGAGAGAGTTTGGTGGTTGTGTGTTGGTGTGTTTGTGTAGGTTAAGAGAGAACTTCGTTGCTAGTTTCCAAGAGACTAGGGAGAGAAAAGAGGAGACACCTAGGTGAGGCAAAGAAGTTGGTGAGTTGGTGTGGTGGAGCAGTAAAGAAGATATATACCTATTTGAAGAAGCACTTGAGGTTGCAACCTAAAGAGTACTCCACTGATGGGAGTAGATGAAAAGATGATTGGTCAAAGAAGGTCAATGATGAATTATGAAAAAAGAGGAAATATTGCTTGGAAAAAGGTAGTGTGAAAGGACAATCCTTTGTCCTTGGTTGAGAAAGGGTTAGTGGAAAGTTGAGAGTTGTGAAAGGGCAGTCCTATGTCCTTTTGAATGAGAAGAATGATTGTGAACTTGATGAGTAGAGGAAGAGAAAGAAAAAGGAAAAGAAAAACTGAAGGAAAAAATGAAGACAAAGTTGAAGGCAAACGATAGAACTAGATGAATACAATAAAAAGATTCAAGGAGCATTTGAAGACAAGTTGAGAAGTAGAATGAAATGCAGCAACATGTTTCCAAAAGGACTTGGAAAGTTTTTGTTGGTTGGTTGTATGGTGCAAGAGCACCTTGTTCACAAAATGCCTTCAAAAGGAAAAATTGCAAAATTTGAATTTGCAATTGTAAAACAATTTAAAAGGATCATGGAAAGGTTAATTTCAATGTATTTGAGTTTTTTATAGGTCACTAGGTGGTCAAAAAGTTGGAAAAAGAAAAACTTGCAAAAATTGCGAAAGTTGTCAAATATGTAAAAATGCAAAAAGAGAAAAAAGGCAAGAATATGAAGAGTCAAGTAGGAAAATAGAAAGGTTGGTTGATGGAACTGAATAGGAAGTTAGTTTAACTAATGTAAGCATCTATATAAAGCATGTATAAGGTGAGGAAAAAGGCAGTCTTGGGATTTTGTAACCAAATTTGTAGACACCTAAAAATGTAGACACCTAAAAATGGTCTGGAGAATCTAATTAATTGAATACAACTTATTTGATTAATTAATCTTAAATTCTTCTACTTAGTAAATAAATAGAAATATTTATTTATATTAAGTTCATTTATTAATTCTTCTATTTTTCTCTCCTAATTAAATAAACAAAATTAATAACTTTGTTTTATTTAAATTATTATTATTATCACCATATTATTTCTCTCTTAATTAAATAAACAAAATTAAAAACTTTTTTTTATTTAATTATTATCATTATTACTTCTATCTTAAAATTAAATACACAATTTAAATAATTTGTGTTATTTAAAATCACATTTCTTCTTAATTAAATAAAGATCACTAAAAATCTTTTATTTAATTATCATTCTCCTTTTAATTTAATAAACAAACCCTATAGTTTGATTTATTAAATTATTTATTCCTCTTTTTGCTAAATTTAAATAATAAATTAAATTTATTTAAACTTATGCACTATTCACTCACCAATAAAATTAATTTCTCAAAATTCAAATTAATGGCACTGCCATTCACGGGAAAAGCTTCAGGGACAAACCTGAAAGAAATTCTCTCAACAACCTTCCACCCACCTTCCCTCTTATCTTGCCTGGTGTTTTCATGGGGAGAAACCATTCTCCATGATCAACTCCTTCTTCTCATCCCATGCCTTTGGATTCTCCAGATAAAATCATAGCCCCTCATCCTGTGTTCCTGTGCAATTGTGTTGTCGTGAAAGCTATAAATATAGCTCTTGGGCTACAAGAAATGGATCCCAACTTAAGCAATCTTACTCTGCAGGTTTCCAAACCATTCAAGCATCCAAGCAATCAAGCATTCAAGCATCCATCCATCATCCATCAAGCAGCAATCAAGCATCCAGCATTTGCAATCATGGCTACCATTACAATAGAATTTAAATATTTAATCATATTAGAATAGATTAGTTCATTTCTCATTCTCTAAGTGTCATTTCAATAGTTTAATTAGCTTAAAAAATCTGAGAGCTAAGTAGATTAGAGAAATCTTTAGAGATAGAGAGCAATAGGATAGATTTATGTAGATTTGTAGTTTAAATTCGTTTAAAATTCTTAATCTTAGATGTAATATCTTATTTAGAAGTGTAGATGTATAGTTTTGATTGTTTTCCCCATTCTACCACTTACAGATTGGCGCCCACCATGGGGCCTTACCCCATATTTTACTAAATTTTTGAAAATTGTGTCCTACAGGTATCGGCGTGAAAGTTTTCGCGGGATAGTGAGTTTTTGCAGCGCGCCGAGTTACTATTTCAGCGCGCCGGGTTACTGTTACAGCACGCCGGGTCACTGTTCCAATGCGCCACGTCACTGTTCCAGCGCGCCGGGTTTATACTTCAGCGCACCGAGTCACTGTTTTAGTGCGCCACTGTATCATCTTCAAAATCATTTCTTTGATCTGGATCTGATGCGTCTGCGGCCAGATTCTATTTCTGTCTACTTTCTTGGTTAAAATTTACCAATCCTAGGATAGAAACATTTAAAATTTACCAATCCTAGGATAGAAATGATTAAAATTTACCAATCCTAGGATAGAAACGTCATACTTATTTTGTGGTTTTAAAATTGAACATTATGCTTATTATGGAGCAATATCTCCATATAGAGTAAATCACTTGTCTTTTGGGTTTTTAAAAAGAACATCTTTGCTATGATTGGGTGATAGGTTTATGCTCTCCCCTTAACTAGGTGCATCAGAATACCAGACTCACCATTACTTTATGCATTTTTAAGCTTTCTTAAAACCTTTAGACAAAGCTTTCTGCACAGAGGGGAAAAATTACCCCACGGGAACGACCGAAAGTGGGGGGACAAATTAAGCTGGTGGCATTCCAACCCACTTGAATTTATGTGAATTCCAGAAACCTCTTTCAACGGAAGTGCAGATAACCATCCCAAAATCTGGTTTGAAGATTGGAGGTCTCTTGAGGGAGTTTATCCATTTTTGCGCACGAACTGAAACCCTATCTAAGAACTTAGGAACTAGAAACACGCCTCTGTCATTTAAACATTGTAATACTTTGCCAGTGTGGTGAAGAATCTACCAAGCACCTCACCATATAATTTCCAAGGACCCGCTTTGCCTGTGGGATCCGGGATCCATCACTACCCTGAAAGACGACTTGAAAAGACAAAACACGCAAGTTCTAGGGGGTGACATGGCTGTGTGAGTCGACTCAATTCCAAGCTGTGGGCCGTTCGAGTATATAACGATGACCTATTATCTCTAGGAGTGAGTCTATCTGAAGTGTTTTATCTTGTTATCAAACCAGTCAAAATCAAGAAGAATCATTGATTCTTGAGAACATACACTATTTGTTTAGATTCTAGGGTTTTTAAGGACAACCATTCTATTCTTGATTGTTGTGTTTTCTCTCATTAAATTCAGATAAGATCATCACAAAAATCTTCAAAATCAAAACATTTGTGGAATTCTCATGATTCGAGATTGGGTATCCACCAAGTTTGTCAAGAAATCTCTTGTCAAAAGAATCAGAAAACCAAAGAAAACACTTGCATACAAACAACTTCTAAGAAAGCAACAATTTCTATATCAAAGCAGGAAAGTTCTACTCCAACATAGGACTTTTA
The DNA here is from genome assembly GCA_007258455.2 of Sequoia sempervirens. Taxonomy (NCBI): domain Eukaryota; kingdom Viridiplantae; phylum Streptophyta; class Pinopsida; order Cupressales; family Cupressaceae; genus Sequoia; species Sequoia sempervirens. The sequence goes on along the minus strand of VDFB02128139.1, from coordinate 21,990 downwards.
TTCATAGGTATCATGATTTCTCTAGAGGTTATAATTATCGATTATGCTATAGCTCCCCTTTAGATTCACAAACATTTTATCAAAGAAGAGCTCTTAGGGCAACATCACAATCATACTAAAGAATTTGTCCAGAATACATTCCACAACCAGCCATACAATACGATACCAGACCAAGTGAGTTTCATAGAATAAGATAGTTTCTGTCTTAGCACCTCATGGTTCTATTTTAGCACGTCAAGTTCCTGTTCTAGTGCATCGCTCCTCTGTTTTAGCGCGCAGAGTCTCTATTTTAGCGCCGTCCACCCAGCGCATGATACCTGTTCCGCCGCCGCTCCTCGCTTTAGCGCACGCCCGCCAGCTTGCCAGTCTCTGCCCACCATGGCTTATTTTGTTGAGGCCAGGGTTGATATATAAAGATGACACACCGATAAATATTTCAAAACTCCAGATTATTATTACAAGAATTTTATCATCCTTCCATCACGAAACTAGATAAGACTAAATCAGATTTTAAATCAACAACCTTGACACTTATCCAATCAAATCCAAGATCAAAGTCTAGAGTAAAACTTTAAACGTTTGTATGCCTATTTTCACACGAGCAGCATATCAAAAACAATAAGAACAAGAAAATGAAAGAATAGCAGCCATGGCTGAAGAAAACGCTTGGGGATGATATAGCAACACTGATCCTCTTATTAACTCACAAGAGAAAGAAATAATTGCAGAGGAAATCGAGAAAGTTCAACAAGACCCTCATTTCCATAAATTTATGGAAAAGATGCTAGAGCAAGATATGGAAAAGTATCTTCTATTATTAGCTGACAAAGGTGCTAAACTTCCTAAAGAATTTGATGTCAATTAACTCAAGGAAACAACCACACCTAACTCAACTAGTATAGAAAATCCACATCAAATAGATGCTTTGACAAAACAAATCCAACAGTTACAATTACAGTTCCAAAATATCCAACAAGGGCCAACAAAGAGATATTCATTACAAGACATTTTCCCTTATCCATTTGACTCAAGCATTAACATGATACCATTTCCAAGGTATTGTGAGTACCCAACATACAACAAATACAATGGGAGAACTGATCCATTTGATCACGTACGGGAATTTTGAGCTATGAGCATAGAGTTTGCACACGAGGACTCTTACTTACTACGATTATTTCCAAGAAGCTTAGGAAACACTTGCATGGAGTGGTTTTCTAAATTAGAACCTGGGATTCAATCCTTCGAAGAACTAATCAATAGGTTCATAACACACTTCTCATTCAACATCCAACATGGGGTAACCTTAAAAGAACTTTACAACACCAAACAAGTAAAGGGTGAAAAGTTTCTTTCCTTTCTCCAACGATGGAGAAGGCTATTTGCTAAATACCCTAGATCTATTCCTGAAGAGGAGAAGATAGAGATGTTCATTGATAACTTAGTGGATGACATGAATTATAGATTGGATTTACAATGTCCATCTACATTTGAACAAGTTATCGAAAAGGGGCTCAAAATTGAAGAGGCTCTAATCAAAAGAGGAACAATCAAACACTTCATTGAAGGTTCAAACAATAACCATTCCTCTAACAACAACAATGAAAAGCCAAGATTCTGGCAAAAGAACAAGAATATTGATACCATGATCGATACACACACACCTAAACCAGTATTCACCTTGACACCCACCACTACAAACAAACAAAACAATGGTTTTAATGTCAAACAAAGTAGTGATCAAGGAAATAATCAAAATAGTGGAGAAACAAAAACCCAATCATTTCAACGACCCTCCAATAAATGAAAATTCACACCGTTAGGGAAATCATTGGAATCAGTCCTCAAAGAGCTTTTAGACGAAAAACTCATTCAAGTACAAGAGGCTAGAAATTGGGACCCTCAAGTCAAACCATCATGGTGGAATGACTTACATTACTGTCACTATCATCAAAATAAAGGCCACATGACTGAAAATTGTTGGCAATTAAAACATGCGGTACAAGACCTCATAGATCAAAAGAAAGTATTTGTAGAGGGACACCAAACAAACAAGGATCATACAATGTTCAAAAATCCTCTACCCAATTACCAGAAGGGAGAATCCTCTTCTGCAAACACTAAAGGCAAGAATGTTGGTTATGTTTATGACACAACAATCCTTTGTTTTTCTGCTGCCAAGGAGGATGAAGAGTTATACAATCAAATCAATCAGAACAACGACATTACATCTACCAATTTGGTACAACATATGGACAAATCCGAAAACCAAATCAATGTAGTCACACTCAAAGGGAAACAAGAGTACCAACCGGTTAATGCCACAACAAGGGAACAATCCAAAGTTATATTGAAGGGAGCATCAATATCATCCCCATTAGTAGATCCTCCCTCCAATCAATATAATCTCATCGATCAACTGCAGAAAATACCGGCACAAATATCAATCTTGGAACTTTTGAAGATTTCCCCATCACACAAAGAGGTTCTTGAACAAGCTCTTGTATCAACTACGGTACCTAACAATCTGGATGTGTGTCAATTCCAAGCTATGGTGGGACATCTATCCGCACCTCATTGCCTTTCATTTTTTGAACATGATGATATATCACTCACCCATTCGCACAATTCTGCCCTTCACATTGAAGTCCTTATCCATAAACATCATGTAAAACGTGTCCTGATAGATGGAGGGGCCGGTTTAAATATTTGTACCTTAAAGCTGATTCATGCACTAGGATACTCAGATGAAGCCATTGATACCAGAAGAAAAATCACAATCAAAGCATATGATGAAGAAGAAAGGTCCTCTACAGGATTGATCATATTACCCATTCAAGTTGGGCCTATTGTCCAAAAAGTGGTTTGCCAAGTCTTAGATAGGGAACTGACATACAACATACTGTTGGGACGCCCTTGGATCCATGATATGCAAGTAGTACCTTCTACCTATCATCAATGCCTGAAATTTCCCATCAATGGACAGGAGGTAACAATCACAGCAGACTACAATGACACCCAAGCTTGTCATACATTGAAGACATCTCAGGATACATTCATACCTAACAATAGAGAAGTTGGCACATTAGATAGTGAGCAACAGCAGAGCTTCATTTCAAAGTGGCTTCCAAAACAACAAAAATCACAAGAGATAAGGGTGGCACAATCTAACCCTTCAAATGTTGAAGAGCAATTGGCTCCACTCTCACATCAATTCACCAAAGAAGTACAGATAAGTGATGAAGGAATAAGTGAATATGGTGTAGGACACTCATTTCATCTATCACAAATGTTACCCCCCTTACAAACGTATGGACAGCCATCTACAAACACCCACAATTTAGAACAATCTACAACAACACTAGATGGTAGATTTGTAAAAGCTGGGAGCTTAGATGAAGAATCAGAAGATAAGGCCATACTAAACTGGCTTTATAAGGATGAGGAAGCTTTCGCTTCCACAAGTAACATCATAGAGACAAATCAATATGGGAAAGGAAAACTATTCTGGAGAAGATGGGATATTCAGGACAGGGACCTCTCGGGTTAAGAAAACAAGGCATAACAGAACCAATCCAGCCTCTTACACTCCAACATAAGGATAAAACAGGACTAGGATATGTAGCAGAACAAGGATCTCTTGATCGAGGGAAACAAAGTGTGACAGAACCAATCCAATTCCTCACAATTCAGCAGAATGGAAAAACTGGACTAGGATACACAGAAAAAGCAAGAGCAGAAATCACCAATAAAACTGTGGAGCGTATTCTTCAAATAAGAGATAATTCTCAAACGGATTCAAATGAGTATGAGTGGGACAAATTATCAGATGTTTCCTATGAAGATATTCAGATTGACATTATCAAAAAGTATGCCCCCAAACACGAGGAAGGTCAAAGCTCAAGCTTTAATCCTATTGTCTATGAAACACAAAATTTCGATGACTCAAGTGAAGATGAACGAACATCGATTGAGATAAATGATGTGGAAGAAAATACCTTTGTAGGCCTCGACATAACCACAAACAACCTAGATGACATTTCCGTTCGGGCTTTCACAATCGCTAACCTCAACCCATCTAATGATTCATTGCCTTTACTACATCCCGAGCTTATCGAATGGGAACCCCAACACCCTATTGATCTCCCTATTTTTGACAATGATTCCGCCATTATCAACTACCTTTGCTGTGAGGAATCCGATACTTGTTCTACCAATACTTCTTTTAACGATGCTTTTAGGTAGGAGGATGCCAAGCCTTCCAGTTGAAAAAAAATGAAATTAAAAAATGGATCTAATGGTGAAAACCATTCTATGGCAGTATTTGATCCTAAAATAGTAAAAGCAAAGAACGCATCCAATGGTGAAAACCTCATTGAGGCATCAAAGGATGGAAGGTTTGACATCCTCCTGCAACATTACCATGAAAGATCATTAGTGTTGATAGAACCCACACAGTCTATTAATATTGGCACAACGGAGAAAGCAAGAATCCTACACCTGGCAGCTTCCATGACAGATACAGAAAAGCCAGATTTTATCAAATTCTTTGAAGAACGATGCATCAATTTTGCTTGGTCATACTCTGACATGCCAGGCTTAGACACAGATCTCATTATGCATCACTTATCCTTACCAGCTGGCACTAAACCAGTAAAACAAAAGCTGAGAAAAATGCATCCACATGTTGCATTATTAGTCAAAAATGATTTGAAGAAACTACTAGATGCTGGATTTATCAGATCTATTGATTATGCGGAATGGATATCCAACATTGTATCTGTTTCAAAGCCAGATAACACCATTAGAATATGTACTGATTTCTAGGATTTAAATAAAGCATGTCCAAAGGATGATTTTCCTTTGCCAAACATAGACATGATTGTAGATCTAACAACTGGCCATCAAATGTTATCACTCATGGATGGATTTTCAGGATACAATCAAATCAAGATAGCTCCTGAAGACCAAGAAAAGATAGCATTTACATGTCTATGGGGCACCTTTTGCTGGAACGTCATGCCTTTTGGGTTAAAGAATGCAGGAGCTACATACCAACGAGCTATGACAACAATCTTCCACGACATGATGCACACCTTCATGGAGGACTATGTGGATGACATCTTAGCCAAATCTTACACCAGAGAAGGACATCTAGAGATACTGGCCAAAATATTTGACAGGTTGGAAAAATTCAAAGTCAGATTAAATCCTAAGAAATGTGCCTTTGGGGTAACATTAGCAAAACTCCTTGGATACATAGTTTCTACAAAAGGAATTGAAGTAGATCCAGCAAAAGTTAAGGCCATTATGGAAATGCCACCTCCTAAGAATATCAGTACATTAAGATCTCTACAAGGCCGACTACAGTCCATCAGAAGATTCATCTCTCAACTAGCAGATCGGTGCCATCCATTCAACCATCTTTTGCATAAAAATGTGTCTTTTAAATGGGATGAACAGTGCGAGAACACTTTCAATCAAATTAAGCATTATTTGATGACACCACCAATCTTGGTACCACCCACTGAAGACAAGCCATTGTTGCTATATATCGCAACAACGGATATTTATTTAGGAGCCTTGCTAGCACAAGAGGATAGGGAAGGAAAGGAACAGGCTATATACTATATCAGCAGGACACTCAATGGACATGAAGTAAACTACACCTTCATTGAAAAATCATGCTTAGCAGTAGTATTTGCAACACAAAAATTACGACACTATATGCTCACTCACACTATCAAGCTCGTTGCAAAAATTGATCCTCTCAAGTATTTACTGAGCAAAGCAGCTTTAACAGGAAGGTTGGCAAAGTGGGTCATGCTCCTCGGTGAGTTTGATATTCAGTATGTTGAAAGGCGAGCTATCAAAGGACAAGTCATCGCCGATCAATTAGCAGAAGCTCCATTATCAGACAGTCATCCTATGACCATGGAATTTCCCGATGCGGATATCCTCAACGTTACAACACAACCATGGCAACTCTACTTTGATGGATCCTACACACAACATGGATCAGGGGCAGGAATTCTATTTGTCACACCTCTTGGGCACACAATTCCACGATCTTACAGGCTTACTTTCCGTTGCTCTAACAATGTGGCAGAATATGAAGCTTTGATCCTTGGAATTAAAGTGGCTATTGACTGGAAAATCACAGAACTACAGGTGTATGGAGACTCCCAGTTAATCATCTACCAAGTCAACAATGATTACCAAACTAAGGATGACACACTGATTTTATACAAGAGGTTGGTAGATGACCTAAGAAAATACTTCATAGAAATCAAATTTGAGCAGATACCAAGATCAGAGAACAAAGCAGCAGATGCCATGGCCACAATAGCATCTCTTCTACAAATGCCTGAAATGCAAGATCGTTATCGATTTATTGTAGAACAAGTATCAAATCCTGCATACGCAAATCCCAAATCCCAAACCATAAGCCTTTTGGATAGTGCCCAATCTTCCATTTATGGAGACATTTATACTTATCTGAAAGATAATATCTTACTGCCAGATCTTTCTCGCAACCAAAAGCGCAACTTCATACGCCAATCCGCCAAACATACCATTATTGCTGACACCCTTTACCATCGAGGCCTAGATGGTACTCTTTTACGTTGTTTAGAACATGACGAATCCGCTTCCGCTTTACACGAGGTCCATGAAGGAATTTGTGGTACACATTCAAGTGGATTATCTTTAGCCAAGAAACTCCTTCATTTGGGGTATTACTGGTCAAACATGGAGCAAGAATCTTATCAGTTTGTCAAAATATGTTCAAAACGCCAGATCCATGGCAATCTTATACATGCACCAGCATAGGAGCTACATCCATTTGCAACTACATGGCCTTTCTGTTAGTGGGGATTAGACCTAGTGGGGAAAATTAACCCATCTTCATCTAATGGACACAAGTTCATTATCACAGCAACCAAATATTTTACAAAATGGGTGGAGGCAGTTCCCTTAACCATAATCACTGGGAAGAAAATATCATCTTTCATACTTAATTATCTCATTTGTAGATATGGGATACCCCAGTCAATCATCACGGATAATGGCAGGCCTTTCAAGAACCAAGACGTCCAAGAACTATGTGAAAAGTTTCACATCCAACATCACTTTTCAACCCCATATTACCCTCAAGGTAATGGGTAGGTAGAAGCTTCCAACAAAACAATCCTAAAGATTCTCAAGAAAACTATAAATGAGGTAGGGCGTGATTGGCATGTTCAGCTTAACCCTGCTCTTTGGGCTTACAGGACTAGCATCAGAACACCAACAGGAGCTACACCATATGCTCTTGTCTATGGATCAGAAGCAATATTACCTATTGAGGTAGAAATTCCATCCCTTCGTGTTTCACTAAAGGGACTCATTTCAGATGAGGATTATAGGATCTCTAGACTTCAGGAATTAGAGCTACTTGAGAACGTCGACAACAAGCTGTCAATCATTTGACAACCTATCAACAAAGAATGTCTAGGAACTATAATCATAGGGTTAAGCCTAGAGTCTTCCAGATTGGAGACTTGGTCCTACGGGAAAACCCTAGAAATCAAGTAGACAGAGAAAAGAAGAGAAAGTTTGAACCTAACTGGATAGGACCTTATGTCATCATATCAGTCTATGGATCAGGAGCATACTGACTGTCTACACCAGAAGGAGACATGTTGGAGGAACCCATGAACAACATTCATCTCAGGCAATTCTACACTTGAGGATATCTAGTGCACGGTCAATAAAGTTGTCTTGATGAAAACCTGGCAAATAGGCGTCATGATGACAAAAAAAATAAAAAAATAATAATATATAAAAAAAAAAATACAAAAGAAAAGGAAAGAGGACACAATAAAAACAAGTGATGAAAACCTGGCAAACAGGTGTTACTTGTGATTTTTACCAACCTCCTCTATCTATTAGGTACAATGTTGTTACGATTGTTTCCTTTCATATCATTTCCATCTATCATTTGAGATTATCACTATCCATATCATAGTAGAGATACCATGTTTTACCCTGGCTTGGGGGCAACATCCTAATGTTATCTGGTACAAGTAGACTTTCAGATTACAGGGAAAGGCAGTCAAACATGACAACATCAAGTGGCAACCCATCAAAATCCAAAAACACCAGAAAAATCAAAATCCAAAAACATCAGAAAATCAAAATCCAAAAACATCAGAAAAATCAAAATCCAAAAACATCAGAAAATCAAAATCCAAAAACATCAGAAAATCAAAATCCAAAAACATCAGAAAAATCAAAATCCAAAAACATCAGAAAATCAAAATCCAAAAACATCGGAAAAATCAAAACCCAAAAACATCATAAAAATCAAAAACACAAAAATAGAGTCTACATCAGTCAAAAAATGGAGTCTCTGTCAGTCGAACTACGTGATCTCTGCGTGTATAACGTAGGCAAGACTAATCTTTGATCAGTCCCCAAGACCCCTAGGATAGGTCTTTTAGGTCACATCATTTGGTCAAACGTTTGGGAATATCATGCACACATCGGCACACACAACTCAACACTGATGATCTAATCTGAATAATGATTTGAAAATACATTAAGTAGAATTTGAATTGTTGTGCTTTTTCATTTTACCATTTGATTATCATTTCTTTGGAGCTACTCAATGATGTATTGAACTAGAGAAGTAAGGAAGAAGAATGATACCTTTTCTTTGTTTGCTGTTTGTGAGTTAGTCATTATTATTTTGTGAATTGTCGCGGGAAGTGCTCTACCAAGTATCATGGATGACATTCCAATTCACTTAAGAAAATGATTAATTCTTGTTTTTTTTTACGCAAGAAATGCTCAGGTCATCATTGGTCTATCTTATACTATGATGCTTGTGTTCGCTTGCAATATCAAAAATCATGAAAGAAATACTCAGGTCATCATTGATCTATCTCATATCATTGATTCTTGTATTCGCTTTCAACATTTTGAAATAAAGCTCAGTGATGATACAAAGCAGAATAAAATGATTATTGAAATGACACTTAGGTTTGCATTGATAAAATAGGCATTTGCATGGTTAACATAGATTGCATTCATAATAATACATCTGCAGAGTACTGGTGGCACAAGTTACAATGATTCATTCACAAACGATGTTATCTTTTCTTATTAAAGATTGAGTATACTTGACACATACAATTTTCATAACGACATGCATATAAGATCATCTCTTCATCCCATCATAAAATTCACAATAAACATCTCATTTCATGACATCATATACACGTTATGTTACATCATTCATTTCCATTTCATTAGACACATCATACATCCATACATCATTTCATTACATATCATTCATATATCATTTATTTACAATTCATTCATTTACATTTACATCTCATCATTCATTAAACATCATCTACTCATCTATCATTACATTTACCATCAATTCATATATCATTCCATTTCATTAAATATCATTCATTCATTCATTCACATATCACATATTCATTTATCACATTTCATTTACATTTCATCTCATTAATATGACATTCATTTACATTTACATCTCATCATTCATTAAACATCATTCATCCATACATCATTACATATCATTCATATATCATTTATTTACAATTCATTCATTTACATTTACATAACATCATTCATTAAACATCATCTATTCATCTATCATTACATTTACAATTCCTTCATATATCATTCCATTTCATTAAACATTCATTCATTCATTTATCACATATCACATATTCATTTATCACATTTCATTTACATTTCATCTCATTCATACATCATTTTCATTTACATCATCACATTCTCATCATTACATTTTCATCATACATCATTGCATTCCATCTCATCTATCATACACCACTTACATTTCATTACATCATTCATTTACAAATTACATCACATTTCATATATATCATATCATTCACATTTCATATTAAACTTCATTTCATTTTTATCTCATTCATACATCATTCATTTACATCACATTTTTTCCATTCATAGCATCTCATTAAGAAAAGAAATACATCATCAATATCATATCACATCATCATTAATACATCCATACAAGCTATGTAAAATAAATCATCATAAAAAAATGCATCCATCACATCAATCATATAGAAAACATCATAGATCAATGAATAAATCATGTAAAAACATATCATAGATCAATCAAACCGCTGCACATATATATCTCATCAAGTGTCAAGTATACAATGAAGTCTGAAAAGAATGAAAATAACATCATGTCAAAAATAGCTGATATCAAGTAGTACTCCCACCAGAAGGGGCAGGTCTCGCACCAGTATCAGTACCACCACCAGATGTCCCAGGATCTCTCGAACCTCTCGGAAGCGGCTGTGTCACACCTCTGCTCACTGTCCTCGAATGAGTCCTCTTTGAACGAGACTAAGCATAACTGAATCTCTACTCTGGGGGGCAAAGCTCATGGTAGCGGCTCCTGTAAAACTCAATTTCAGCACCGGCCTGCATGTAGTCTACCACAAAAGTCCCATCTGCCACTCTCTGCAATCTCTCTGCAGTAGCCTGTGCTGTCTCTGCTATCTGTCTAATAATGTCTCGCTCAGCAGTCAAGGCTGTGATCTGTGCCTCGGCAGTGGACAATTGTGCTCGTAAACCTGTCAACTGAGCCTGTGCGGTCGCTGCTGCCTGTAGAGCCCCATCTCTCTCACTAATCAGAGATGTAATCTGAGTCTGAGCAGTAGCTAGCTGTGCCTGCGTCTGTGCTAGCTGTCCATGCAATGTCTGCACCTGCACCTGTAAACCCGCGACCTCTGATGGATCTGCCAACGAGGAAGCAACAGCCTACCTCTTACGAGGCGCACTAATAAATGGCTCTGAAGTACCTGCTACACTCGGTCTCCCCCCATCTCCGCCATCATCATCACTGCTATCCTCGCTGCTACTGGAACTCTCATCACTGTCAGTCTCTGAGCTGCTCTCCACATCCACATCAACATCCTCCTCTCTCCCCCGTCGCTGACCAACCTGAACACCCCCTGCTGGTGCTGCTGGTGCTGCTGCTGGTGCTGCCGCTGGTGCTGGTACAGGCTCATTTGGAATAGTGATACGTGGAGGAGGGTGCAGAGCCAGATACTCTCCATACTCGGGAGTAATGGGTGCCTCAACAATGTCCCATCGGACATCCCATGCTGATGGCTGTAAAGCACGGTAACCCTCAACAAGTGCCCCATAAGGCAAACTGGGACTCCAATAAGGAACATCTATCCGACGTCGGCCATAATGTGCTACACCCTGTGGCATGCACTGAACAATGCCATACTGCCTATACACACGATGAAACAGGAATCACTCCAAGACCCTAGGGCTCTTCCCGATCAAATACATCGAATTGGACAAGAACCCCAACTCAATATCATCATCGTCCCAGTCATCACAGTCTAAGTACGGACGCCAGGTCACTGCCTCTACATCATCAATAATCCGCCTCCAATACTCAAACTTACACATCATATGCTAGGTAGGCCTGCCTCTATACCGAAATACATATGGCCTCGTCGCTGGTCTTGCCAACACTGGCATAGGACGCGTAACAGCAATATGCTCCCATGCCCATACCTAGAGAAGAGTAGCCCCTGCCGATAAACTGCTGCCGCCGAGATACACAATCCAATGCAAATCATGATATAACTGGGCAAGCATGCACATGCCCCAAGCATATCTCGTCCTATGAACAACCAGACCCTTTAGCACCCGACCCCATCCAAGAGATAGACCCTTTGACCTCTTATCAGGACAAAGGAATCCACCAATAAAACCGGCCAAAATTGAAGGAAGCGGAGCATATGACTCATACATATCTACCCATGGAATCCACTCTCCTGCAACGTGGGGATCCTGAAAGACTCTTTGCATGGCCTCTACCCCACCAACCTCCTCTGAATCATGAACCAAAATCTCTCCAACAAAAGGAATACGAAGAATACGCCATACATCCTCTAGCGTCACGGTCATCTCGCCGGTAGGTAAGTGAAAGGTGTTGTGGTCACTATGCCACCGCTCCGCCAAAGCTGTCAATAGACCCCTATTGAGTCTAATATGGGGCATGTCAAGTAATGTCGCCAAACCACAAGCAGCAATATGCTGTCTCTCATCAGGTGACAGTCATGTCAAAGGGCCACGAGAACTGCTCTCGCACTTGGATAACATCTAAATGCTCCTGTTATCATACAAACAAAACATTTTAATCAGAATATCAAAAGATCATCAAAATTTTCAAAAATTGTGCTTTTTCCTATCAACCTATCAAATCATCAAGGAACCCTCATCTATCAATTGGGTTCAATCATTCGAAATGCATAATTAGTCCTCACCTATCATGAGGGTAATTATTATCAATCAATGAATCTCGCTCATCAAGAGATCGTCTACCATTTATTTAGTCAACATCAAGCTAAACTAGATGGAATCACCGACAAATCAACGAAAATCAAAACGCACAATGTTACATCAATCTATACCCAAAGCGCTACAAAATCAACCTAATGCGCTAAAAAGTCTGGCGCGCTACAAAACTCCCCAGGCGCGCTACAGATTTGACCATGCACGCTAAAATTTCTGGCGCGCTACAAAATTACACGGACGTGCTGCAGATTTAACCCTGCGCGCTAAAACTTTTGATGCGCTACAAAACTTACCAGACACGCTACACTATTGACCTGACGCGCTATAGTTATGGCGCGCTACAACAGAGCACGAACGCGCTAAACCGCGTTCACCATGCGCTAAACCGCGTTCACCACGCGCTAAAACACTAAAACACGTTAAAAAACACATCAAAAATATGGGCGCGAATTACGAGGACGAGTTGAGGTACATACCGGAGGTCCATAATCGGCCGGACACTGGTGACGGCGCAGACGCTCGAGTCGGTGGGTGTGGTAGGGGATTGGCATCCTGAGGCTCTGGTACTCTGAAATTCACTATCACAAGATTGCAAAAGTCAAATGCACAAATGACTTTTGAAAATGACCTTTGGAGCATTTATAGGTTATTTTTTGGAGGTTTTTACAGGATTTATATATTTTTCCTTCTGAGGAATTATTTCTTATCTATCACAGGGCCGTATTTGACAATCTAGTCGGGAGATAAATTATTTCTTCACCAAATTCATCATCAAACCATCATAAAAATTCAAAATTATTGAAAAATCATAAAAATCCAAAACTCATCAATTTATCTCCCAAGGGGGCATATATCACTATCATTTCCAAATTCAACATCTGGGGCAAGTCTGGGGCATGCTTTAAAACCTTTCGTCAATACTGGCAGCTGAAGCAAAATCATTCTTTGAAGCACTGCGTAAACACATCACTTCAAAGAGGGGCAAAATGTAGACACCTAAAAATGGTCTGGAGAATCTAATTAATTGAATACAACTTATTTGATTAATTAATCTTAAATTCTTCTACTTAGTAAATAAATAGAAATATTTATTTATATTAAGTTCGTTTATTAATTCTTCTATTTTTCTCTCCTAATTAAATAAACAAAATTAATAACTTTGTTTTATTTAAATTATTATTATTATCACCATATTATTTCTCTCTTAATTAAATAAACAAAATTAAAAACTTTGTTTTATTTAATTATTATCATTATTACTTCTATCTTAAAATTAAATACACAATTTAAATAATTTGTGTTATTTAAAATCACATTTCTTCTTAATTAAATAAAGATCGCTAAAAATCTTTTATTTAATTATCATTCTCCTTTTAATTTAATAAACAAACCCTATAGTTTGATTTATTAAATTATTTATTCCTCTTTTGCTAAATTTAAATAATAAATTAAATTTATTTAAATTTATGCACTATTCACTCACCAATAAAATTAATTTCTCAAAATTCAAATTAATGGCACTGCCATTCACGGGAAAAGCTTCAGGGACAAACCTGCAAGAAATTCTCTCAACAACCTTCCACCCACCTTCCCTCTTATCTTGCCTGGTGTTTTCATGGGGAGAAACCATTCTCCATGATCAGCTCCTTCTTCTCATCCCATGCCTTTGGATTCTCTAGATAAAATCACAGCCCCTCATCCCGTGTTCCTGTGCAATTGTGCTGCCGTGAAAGCTATAAATATAGCTCTTGGGCTACAAGAAATGGATCCCAACTTAAGCAATCTTACTCTGCAGGTTTCCAAAGCATTCAAGCATCCAAGCAATCAAGCATTCAAGCATCCATCCATCATCCATCAAGCAGCAATCAAGCATCCAACATTTGCAGTCATGGCTGCCATTACAATAGAATTTGCATTTTTAATCATATTAGAATAGATTAGTTCATTTCTCATTCTCTAAGTGTCATTTCAATAGTTTAATTAGCTTAAAAATCTGAGAGCTAAGTAGATTAGAGAAATCTTTAGAGTTAGAGAGCAATAGGATAGATTTCTGTAGATTTGTATTTTAAATTCATTTAAAATTCTTAATCTTAGATGCAATATCTTATTTAGAAGCGTAGATGCATAGTTTAGATTATTTTCCCCATTCTATCGCTTACAAAAAGTACCTTGCTTTCTTGAAACTATGCCTTCTTTGTGGTTTTTCCATATTCTTAGGTATGGAACACTTTTAGATTGAGATACATATTGTTTTTTGTTTTATTAAGGTTGGGACACTTCAAATAAAGTGGTTTGTGAAGATCAATTAGAATTAAAGGGGTGGTTGAAGGTTTTCCTACTTATAATTGATTGTAACCCTTAAAAATAGGGTTTTGAGAGTCTTTTAGGCTTTGTACCACCATTCCATCAATGGAGGTAGTTTGATCGGTGGACTGTGATTTTTTTAGTATGATTTTTGGTTTTTGGAAGTGTGCAGGTGTAGGGAAAGCAATGGAGAAAAGTTTAGATGTTGTCTTTAACAAAAAAATAGTATTTTCCTTTGAAAAGTGGTGGTTACAATCATGAAAAAGAAGAAACAACATGTGTATGGTCTTGAGGATGGTAGATTAAGTTTTGGAATTTTAACATGTTTGAGGAGGTGGTAGGAAATTTTGAGGTCAGTAATGTTTCTATTCAATAAACCCTCACTCTTTTTTAATTGTCAAGCCTACAATCAAGGGTTTTATAATATGATGCAAAAGTGGGTCTTTTAGTGCCTGAAAGTTGGTGTTATGGAAGTTTTGTAACCTATCTTAATGCTTCCTAGAGTTATTTAGTAGATTCAATTTTATTAAGGGGTGGTTGCTTTGTATTTTTGACCCAATAAGTGAGTTTTGCTTGTAGACAGTCTATTGGTTTGCATGTATTTTCCAAAAAAAGTGATATTTCTTTTGAAGCATGTTAGAATAGACTAAAATGGGTTTCTGAATGTGCATTGGGTTAGTGGAGATATGAAGTTAATGAAGAAGAACCACCTGATTTAAGGGTTTGGTGACCTACAAGCAATGTTATGCTTTGACTGCAGAATAATGTGAATTTGTTCTAACAATGATATGAATGATTGGTTTTGGTTAGAAACTGTCTAATTCATGTTGTCAAGGATGTCTCAAATGTTTGGAAGAGGTCCAGAAGGCAATCTTGTTGAATTTAATGTCTTGAGTAATGAGAACCTTATGTGCAAGAATGGTGTTTTGACTGCAAAAGATAGAAGATCTGATGGATCAACATTGGTGTGTGTACTGGTTTATTTTAGTCAAAAACTTGATGATAATAGTGTCTTGGGAGTCTGATGATAGTTTAGAAATGAGTATGCATGATTTATTGTTATTTTTCCATGAGAAGCAAGTTTCATTGAAGAGTGAATTGGTGAATATGGAAGAGTTGAATGGTTTAGTTTCTCTAATCAGGTTTTGAGTTAAGTACAATCAATTTGATGTTGGTAAAGGTATATTTGAATTTGATAAGGGTTTTTAGTACTGATTTGGGTGATTGTGATGATTGGTAGCTTTAAGAATGGCAAGTAAATTTTATGGATTTTGGTGAAATGAATAGTAAGTTTTTGGTGCTTGTTGAATTTGATCTTCTCCATTTGAGTTTGGGTCAAAAGTACCCTTGATGTTGGTTGTTTTTGGTAGATGCTTTGCATCAAGGTGATAATAAAAATTGTTGGTAGTTCCTCTTGAGTGGATGGGCACGCTCATGATGACATTGTGGTTCATGAAAAATTTGATCCAAGTGATGGGGAGCTTAATTGTGGGATCATCATATTTCCATCAACCGATCACTCATGACATTGTTGATATGGTCAAATATGAGATGGATTCAATCCTTGTTTTGTTGACCAGTGGTTAGATAATATGGTAATATTTGATGCTATTGTTGTGAATAGGAAAGGTGTTGCTACAAAGGCCTTGCAGCTATACAAGGAAGGGATTGAGAAGAAAAACCTCTTCAATTTTAGAGAATTTATCAACAACAACATGAATCTCCTTACTGCCTCACAACTTGAGTGAAACTTTGTATTTGGGGAGGGAATGATGTTCATAACATATGAAATTTTGTAACTCTTTATTGGGATTAATATAATGAGCTATTCTAAAAGAAATATATCATTAAAACACGTGTGTTTTGTTTTTAGAAAAATTCATGCATGTTTTGTTTCTACAAAAAAGTGTGCACATTTTTTTTTTACGAAAGTGCATTCACATTTTGTTTCTACAAAAATGTGTGCGAGTTCTATTTTTATGAAAATGTGTGTGTTTTTTATTCAAATAATGTACTCGTGTTATGGCTCAGATTTTTTGATCCATAATACAATTCCATTTTTTTTTTCAAAACAAAAATGGATTTTGATCATTTTTCGGTATTTGGTCACTTTTTTATGCCCCATCTTGGTGCACATGCCTTCCATTCCATTCTATTCTCATTTCTTACACTTTAACTTCCAACCCTTCCATAAAATCCCATATTCTAGTCGAATACAATATAATGTCATGTCTTCATTCCATGCTTCTTCTCCCATCTTTGATGATGATGAGAACAGTTTTATTGGCCAACATAAATATGATCACTATGATGGTAATAGGAGTTTTGTGAAATAATTTTAGCTCCCCTATCTACCATCCATCAAAGCCAAGAATCCCTCATCCCCATACCCAATAAAAAACACTATACATACTACCTCTTCAACCAAGATAAATATTTCATTATTAAGTACCTTCTAAGTATTGGTTCCAAATTTATATTAGACCCTACTCTTCCCTTAGTCCTAATCCATCCTCTAGTACTGATCCTTCCCCATCCTTTCATAATGTAAACCAATCACCCATCCACAATCCTCCTTAATACCTATCCATATCCCAAATCCCTATACCTACTTCACATCCTCATTCAAAACCAACACCTAATCCTATTTAATCTAATTCCTATTATAATACTTCATCCCCAAAAAAATTCAATGTAAATCACCCAAACTCAATCATATTCCATCTAGTTCCTATTCCAACCCTCCATCCTCCAAATATTTTCCGCACACACCATACCAATCCAACAAAAATCATCTTCATCTTCATACTTTCATGATTTCATCCAATTACTATTATTAAAGAATCCTCAAACACCACACACAAATAAGGTTGCCCTACCTTTCTATATCACTCATATACCATATCCAAACTCTACTAGATTCATTCAATCCATTACATCCTCCATACTCAAGCATAAAAAATCCTTCCCCCATCCATGTACACCACTCTTAGATCCCATGCATCCACTCTTTACTAGCAATTTCAAACCTTCATCCTCTCACATATCCTCCAAGTTAATAGAACTATTATAATTACTTGCTCAAAATTATTCTACCATAAATTCCTCTCCAAATCAAGATAAAATCATCCATTCGACTACTCCCATGATCCCCTTCCATATCAAGATTGATACACTTCTCCCACTCCCTCTCAAGATCCCCTACCATCCTCTCAAGAACCAATTATATCCATCTATGTATCACCAACCTATCAATTTTTTTCTTTCACCTTCATTCAATCTAGTTTCCTTGAATAACACATAATCCCTTCCACTTCCTACCCCCCTTAACATGGAATCATGTCTTGTTACAAAAATAATTGATGCAGGTGCATCCATGGTTTCCAGCCAACTAGAAAAGTTTTATTTTTTTTCAAATATTGTTGTTGATTTATTTTGATGGATATTTTGGAGTGATTTTAATATTGTCAAGTCCAAAAATCAAATTAAATAAGTTGGACATATTTTGGTTTTGTAGTGTAGAAAAATGTAATTCGTTTTCACACTTAATGTGAATGATTAACATTAAAATGGACCTAATGTTGCCTTGATCTAGTGTTGCAATGTGTTTTACACATTCAAATTAGGTTTTGGTCCCTTTTAAGCTAAATTGACTCTATTTTTTCTTAATTTAGTGATGTAAAGTGTATTTATTTACACCTTTACATTAAGTTTTGGGCCCTCTTGCATTTATGACCTTCATATCATCATTAATAGGTCCCTAAGACCCTATATTATGCACCCCAAGGATTATTTCAATCGAAATCCTGACAAGATCAATAAATATACTTAATTTCTCAACTCCCCGACATTTCCTCCACTTGAAAAGGATTGTTGGGACCCATATGCCACCTTGGATGTATGAGTCCCATATAGATGGGACCTATACACCACAAGTGGTGTATGAGTCCCATTTGGCCCCTTTTTAGGGTTTTGAGTGGAAAATCAAGGTTTTAAGTTCAAATTTCATGAATTTCAGCTTCTAGGTTCTAATAAATGGTAAGTTGGATGGATTTCCTATATAAAAAAGGTATCAAATCATTATTTCACATAAGCCTTCATGATATCATCCTAAGCAATCAAGAGTTAAGCATTCCAAGAATTCACAAGAGTGTCAAGAGAGTTTACAAGAGCATTTCTAAGGAATTCAAGGGTAGAATTCTTCATCATTTGTTGCAACAATTCAAGATCCATCATCATGTCAAGATCATAATGCATCAAGCATGTTGTTGAGCTAGTGTTGTGATGTAGCATTGAAGATCCATTTGCAAGTATTGTTTCATATCCAATTCAAGATCAAGATCTACATTCTACAAAGCCACTTCATGTTAGATTGTTGATTTACATATCAAGACATCATTCAAGGTATTATTGTTCATGTTTCATATTTCATGTTCCATATTCATATTTCATTGTTTCATCAGAAGGTTTAATTACCTAAAGGGGGTTTGACCAAGGAAAATCCCTATTTCCTAACAATCAACAAGTTTTTTTTTCTCTCTCTCTCTCTACATGTCTAATTGCAGATCTAGGTGTCTTGGAGCTTGAATGAACTTTCAAGATTAAGTTACAAGGTTGAAGAAAGTTATCAAGTTGTTACAAGGTTGCTATCTTCATGAAAAGTCACCTACAAGTTGAAAATTGAGGTTTCAAACCCAGAAACAAAGTGTGGAAGGAAGAGTAGAGATAGGAGAGAAGATTTAGGTCTTGAACTTCCAAAAAAGTAGAGTGGAATTGATACACCACTTGTGGCGTATGAGTCCCAGTACAACTCATTTTCTAGATTTCAGTGAATTCAGATCAACCATTGTTAGATTCTAGTTTTGGCACAAAAACCCTAGTTTGGGACTAAATCACCCAGAATGGCATATGAGTCCTAGTGGGCACAAAACAATAGGTTTTTAGGGTTTTTGAGATTGTTTTAACCTCATCATTCTTCTAGGTGCACCTCTGTTCATTCTTAGTCTTTTATTTTTCATTTCAGTTTTATTTCCTAGGTCATTTAGTTAGGTTTTGCATAGTACTTTGCATGTCATTTACATTTCTTGTCTTTCCAATCCCTAGCTTGGTGGTGAACCCCCTTTTAGTCCTTAATCACACCCTAGGACATCCCTATTGGAGGTCTCTTTCCCCTTTTGCATCCTTGGATTGAGATCTCTTTTCCTTGAATGAGAAGAGTAAGAAAACTTGTTGTTCTATGCCCTAAACCATAGATCAACTAATTTACACCTTTCATTTTGGTGAACCTAGCATTTAGAGCACCTTATTTTCTGATTCAGAGTGCATTATATTCCTAGATATAGCTTACATTAGCTTTTCATTAGGCTTTGCATTAGTTAATTTGCATATAGGATTTCCAAATTTTGTATTAGCAAAACTACATATAGGTTACATTTTTGCATCTTAGATCATTTAATTTCATTGAAATTATGCAATTATAAATAGTCAACATAGCATACAAGTTAGAAAACATAGAAAAAACTCAATTTTTTTTGAAATTGGTGAAAAAACACTAATCTAGGACTCATATGCCCCTTTGGGAGATTTAGTCATAGTACAAGTTATTTTTCCTACTTTTTGGGACTTTTGTGTTGTACATTTTCTATCATTTGACCCCTCCAAAAACCTTAACTAGGAATCATACGCCCCTCTGGGTGAATTAGTCCCAGATCAAACCTGAAACTGCCTTTTACAACATTAAAAACCTTGTTTTTTCACTTCTATTTGTTGTCATTAGTTATATATTACAATTGGTTGAGTTTATGTTACATGCATGTTATAAGATCTAGCTTAATTTAGTTTTGGAATGGAATTTCTTAATTTCAAATTTACATTTTCAACCTTTCATTTTCAGATTGTTTCATAGTGTCATCAACAAATTACCTTGTTTTGAATCTGAAAATTGGATTTACACATTTCACTTTAGGTCATTGCATTGCACTTTACTTGAAGCATTGTATACTTTAGATAGCTTACTTTTTTAGGATAGCATGTTTCCTTTTAATAGATGTGATTTTGATATGGTTAAAAATGGATTGCATAAGTACAACATCCCCTCTTATAAGTTCAATTTAGAGTACAAAAACGAGGTCATTAAGAAATATGCTAGTCATCCTTCTACTATCTTTCATAGTTATGAGAACATCTTAGAGAAAGTGGATCAAACCATTGACACAATCCTTAATATTAAATTGCATAGCTCAAATCTTATAATCTCTCCCATTGGTGAGGATGATATGATACAAGAAGATACAAGCATGGACAATCATGAAAATCATAATTATTCTTCTCCTGATACCTATCCTACTAGTGACGAAGGTATCTTGGGGAAAGAAGACACAATCATTGAGAATCATGAAAGTCTTGATTCTCTCTCTCCTCCTCCCTCTTGGGAAGATATTATGACACAATAAGATGAGATCATAGGGTAAGTGCACCAAGATGGTTCCCAAAAAGGGGGCTTAAGTGGCCATTTTTTTTCTGAAATCAGGAAATGCTGACCTTGGACGTGAAATTGAGAATAGTTACACTCAGAATTTTGAGATGGAACAAAAACAAGGATCGAAGTGCTTTGAGTCTACTTTCTAAACTACTAATTTATTTTGAAAATGGTTGATATTAAGGGGTTCAACAGAGGGATGTACACAAATTGGTGTTGTTTTTGTCAGAAAAACATAACATAGCAACTCTTGTATGACCTGAGCACAGTGAATTTTTTTTTAGTATTTTTAAAATCACTACGGTCAAAAGTTAGCTAACAACATCTAGTTGATGCACAATTTTTCTGATAATTTTTTAATGAATATTTTATTTTTTACTAATTTTCTAAGTGGGCACTTCCTAAAAAGCAGAACTTTGGCCGCGCTCCCCCTAAAATTTTGGAAAGTAATAGATTTTTTTAAATTTTTACTTTTTAAAATTTGTAGAATGGAATCTAGTTTCTAGAAATGTAATTTATTTGAAATTTTGATGAACGGTTAATTTATAATGAAAAAAACCAAACATTGCTTTTTGACAAAAAACAGACATACAAATAAAAGAAATTATGGATGAAAGGCCTAACATTGTCAGAAAGTGAAAAAAATTATATCGTTGGAAAGCTCAGAGAGAACTTAACATTACCCATGTGTTCGAATTTTGTTGATATTGAACCAAATGCAATCCTGACGGTGAGCACGAACCCGATTATGTGAAAAATTGTAGAATTTGCAAAAAACATGTCTCTGGTCATTGGGAATGCCCTCCAAG
>VDFB02128138.1:0-24893 GCA_007258455.2 Sequoia sempervirens | reverse complement strand
AGGGCTGTTTGTTCTATAGATGGTGGGTCATTTGACTTGAACTTTGAGACAATAGCTCAACGTGTGGTTCATGATGTTTAGATTTTGTTATTTGTTTCTTTCGTAGAAGTTATCAGGAAAAACATTTGTGAATGTTACCATTTAAATTTGATGACATGACTTTAGTTGTATTTTTTCAAATTATTCTCTCATCATACTCCAAAGAAATTACTTATAGCTCATGCAAGCTTGTTTGATTCTACAATTTTCCTGATTAAATAAACTTGTCTATCCTAGAGAAGTGATTATTCCTCCCACATTTGATGTTATGTTATTAAAAAGAAACATAGAATAAATTGCTCTAACCTGTACGAGCAACCACACATTCCTCTGTATCCAGTTGTCTTCAACTGCCAGAATTCTTCCATGCTGCCAGATTTGTATCACCCTTACAATGAAGCAGGACGCATATAAAGACTTAAGATTCTGAAACAATCTACCTCTGAAGTTGTTTTTTTGTTTGGACATCCATCCGGAAATGTTTCTCAGGCTTATTTATTCACATAGATACTCTTCTGAATCAGCTTCTGAAATCTGTTGCTTGGATTGAACTTAAGAAGTCTCAGTTTACCAGGGGTTTGGGTTTGGGTGAAAAACAAAAGGTTGGATTCTTCTATAGGATGAGTGGAATGTGGATTCATGTTATAGGAATTTTAGAACGGAATCTCGTATTGATGTCAAATATACTTTGTTGCTCTTTCTTAATGGTAGGCTAGTGTGGCTCAAATGATTCAACCTTCTCCAAAAGATTATGTTTGCCACTTTCCAAATTACGGAGAATTGTTTTAACTACCACAGATCAAATTTCTCCTGCAGCAATTATCTGGTTAGGAATTTTTAGGCATTTGACTCCAGTAACTACTTTGTCTGGGCAAACTGTTCTTTACTGATGCAGCATTCACTTTTTCTGTCAGATCCAACATAAATGATAAAAATATTGTGTTTTGTTTTCAGCATCAGAAAATATGTTCCTTCTGTTGTCTTTGTTTTGAAAAATCCGCTTTGTCCATATATATATATATATAATATGTTATAAACTTATAGTAGTAGTAGTGCTTATCACATGCGAATCATGCAATGACATAGGAGTTTTGAGTTTCTTCTCAGTAAGTTAGGTCATCCAACATATTAATTAGATGGTCCATCTGCACTGTGTTGTTTCTTTGTCAATTGCCAACTTTAAATTGCATTTTTACTAAATAAGCAGCATGCAGATCTTGTCTTTTAGTAGATAAGTAATCTTGAATATAGAACTTCTACTGTGATGTTTTAGTTAGTGTTGTGCTAATTGCAGAAATTACTAAGTACTTTTGCAAAAGCAAAACAATGCACATGGCATCACAATGTTATAATATGCATGTTATAAAAAATCTATCTTGTATATATTGAAAATCTGTCATTGATTTTGTTTGATTAACAGCGTGCTATATGTTTGCCTTGTTATGCAGCCAAGAACCTATGGCCTTTTAATGACGAACTTGTAGTTTACATACGCTCTGCTGGACCAAGTGTTCTAGTGGGTCAAGTATGGCAAGAAGGCAGAAAACTAGATCAGGTACCTCAAAAATTTTTAGGGGAGCTTATACTCATCAAAGATTATGTTGAAATGAATTCTGCAGCCAGCACAGCCACATGATACCCAAGGGAGACCTATCTTCTCTGTACATATGACGCAAGATTACCCTAGAATGGTATATTTCTCACCTTAGATATTGTATGAAATATGGATTTTCTTTGAAGATACAGGAACTTTCGCTTCATAAATTTATTCTGATAGCAGCTCGTGCAATTTTTGATTACATAACCATGAATGCATATTGGTCAATGCTGACTGTACATGATACTGAATAATAAAATGTAGGTTTCTGCAGGTAGACCATGTTTTCATAATGTTCACTTCTGTCATTCTAATGGGTCTGATGTACCCATTTCAAATATGTTTTTTTAAAGAAATGTAAATCTTTTGCAAATTAGCCACAAAGAATCATTACTACAAGAAATCTGGACATTTGGAAATGACCATGTTTTGATAATTTTACCATAGTTTCTCATGATGACAACATTTCCTCAACCAATTTGGTTCAAGTTACTCCTGATGCAATTTGGGCATCCTTGTTTGAATGTTTCTTTTGAGAAATTTTGTGAGGCAAAATCCGGTCATGTATTAGTGATTACATTGTTATGAAAATTCTAAAGATTTTTACTGCTTGCTTGCATTGTTGTGTGTTTGTAACTCAGTTTAGTGGATACACAAGTCTACTTTGCTTTTCAGCCACATCAATGGGATCGTAATTGTGGGTCCACCAGTTAAGAAGGTTAAAAAGCTGAGGCACGTCTAAGAATTAAAAATAAAAGAACAATTCTTCCATTAGATTTTTAAACCCTTTGACAAAGATTATGGGAAAATATCCGAAAACTGTCCCAGGCTATGACAAAACTGCCTTGGGAGTCTAGCTATTATCAACATAATTTAACACAATCCACTACATTATAAACACAAAATCCTCAAAATCAAAAGCTATAGCAGCTAAGTATTATCAACAGAGTTCATAGTATTAACTGGGACAAATCTGGGTCAAATTCATCTCTCTTGTATCATCTGGTAGACTAGCAAGGTGGCAATCCAGTGCCATAACAAGCTTTGCATTCTAGATATATCTGGAAGGATGCATGCCAGGAAGAATTGACATTTGACAGCCACCATAGGCTGTAATGCTGAAATCTAACAAGGGATAAGCAGTCGTTGCTTCCTTCCCAGTATGTTTTTTAGGGGATGTTTCAGGTGGCAAACTACTTTAATATTGACCGACTCATATTTGAATGAATTTTAACATAAACTTAATCATATTTTGAAATAATTATTTTTAAATGCAGCAATTTATTAAATCACCATTGAATTAAAATTTATTCCAGTTGTTTTTCATTTGGCATTATTCCAAGATATTTTTTTATTCAGCGACCACTCTTTCAAGATATATAAATGTTTTAGTACAAGAGTACTATAGAGCAGCAAGAACATAAAAGAAATTTATTTACATTGTAAACAAAGTTAATTTCAATATTATCATTCGTCTCATTACATCCAATACATTGGCTTTATAAAGTCATTATTTTCCCCATACGGGAAAAACTTCCCACCCAACTAACTAACCTAATAACTAAATTATTATATGTAAACCTTAATTCCTAACAACCCCCCCCTTAAGGTTTACACTAAAAAAAGAAAACAAAAATACTCCATCAGCATCAACTAAACTTCTTTGTCTAGGCAAATGTCTTGATTAGCCAACTCTGCATCAACATCAACCCAAACTTCTTTGTTTAGGCAAATGTTTTGATTATCCAACTCTGCATCAGCACCAACCCAAACTCCTCATGTCTAGGTAAATGTTCGATTATCCAAACATTTACCTGTGAATCTGTCATGTCCCTGAAATTGCAACACTAAAAACTCAAGTAAATAAATAAATATAATAAATAACCATATAAATAGTAAAAATAAATACTATTATAACCATTATAATATAATAAATATTAAATAAAGTACATAAAACCAATAAAACAATAAATATAGACTATATTAATATAAAACATGTAAATATAAAATAATATACTTATAAAAATAATAATAATAAATATATAATTAAAGATCAACTAAAATAACATTATAAATCCAATTACCATAGATAAGATTATGCTGTTATTAATATCTGATGAAATGAAATATTTTAATTACGTCCACAAGACTAAACAGTCTATGGGACCAAGACACAACTTAATTTTCTTTCATGCTCTTTTCCAAATCAGATCTCCTACTATTGATTTTGACCAGAAGGCTGGCCGTCTGGTTGATCTTATCCTCCTCAAATAACTGCTGCATATCGTCCATACACAAACTATTTGCATACTGTTTACAGATGTCTTCATAAGCTGTGCATTCCATGATGAAGTGCCGTTCCGACTCAACCACCCCCTAAAGTGCAGTGATTTGTATAATATAAGAAAACATTAACATCCATCATCCTAGTAAAGCAGCACATAGGAAAGGACAAAAGGTTTTGTCTTTAATAAAAAGGGTTGTCTATTGGGGAACGTCATTTCTCTTAAAGAGAGTCACATCCTTTCAATTAAAATATCAAGATATAATAAGGAGATCAGATCGAAGGATAAAGGGAGCAGCAGATTATAGAAGGAAATGGAAAATAATATGGGGAAACATCGAGAAATGCGATCTGCATTCAGAACAGCAACACAGTGATATAATCTATATGACTGATGTGCATTGGAATATAGTCATTTGAAATGTAAATATTATTTAATAGGTATACAAGTATATATGCATAAATATGGATAAATTTTATAATGAATAATATGAAATGAATAAAAAATATATATATGAATACTAATATAAGGAGAATTATATAAACATATATATACAGATGCTAATTGATATAAGTAAAGAATATATATATAAAATTTAGATTATGCAATAATGACGCTTGTAGCAATTATTGAGTCTTATAAGTAATTACGATCTTAATATAAAAATGAATAGATTAATATTTATTTATATATGTTTTTATCCTATGATCAATCAAATGTAAGGTTGAAGAAAGGCGTTTAAGGAATAAGGAGACATGGGAAGACACAACATATCAGGTGATGTACTCACTTAGCAATAATATTTAGCATATTTGAATATAAGAAAGAGGTATTGCTAATTTGATTATTGGTGTAATGTTTTCTTTAGTATTATCATGATGATAATGATGTTATTGACTTAAGGAATCAGTAATGAATGCAAATGTCTTTTATTGCTAAAAGATTGTCTTCACCGTGTTTGTAAACCTACTAGGGAGGAAAGGGCTTGAGCATGTGGTACCTAAAAACCCCACTTAAGGTCTTGCCTCTAGGACCCTAGGTAGGGAGGTGTGATGGAGGGGTGGTAAGTTCACCTAAGGTTCCGCTAATCCCAAGCAAGGGTTGGGCAATGGAGGGGTGGGGGTCCCACCTAAGATTTTGCTGTGGCCATGGAGCGGTGGTAGGCCTAGGCCACTAAGTGCTCCACGGGCTTCCCCCAGTAGGTCATATGTTTTTTGAGGAGATGTTATGGATGGATAATGCAGTTACAAGTCCCCTAGAGTGGGAGGTTGTAGGCTACAACCCCTTGAACTTAGCCAAGGACTTCGGGCGGATCTATCCACAAGGATAGAGAATGCAGATACAAGTCGCTAAGAGGGGAGGGTTGTAGGTTACCACCATTGTATTAGGGATTACGACTTCGGGTGGATCCTTCCATTCCATCCCTCATGCGTTTTCATGATTGCATTTATGCATATATTTATATATGGATATCTAGATATTAATGCTAATAGATATGTGTATGTGGAAATGTGTTAATATGGTGGATGCAGATTTCAAACCAAGATTATTTCATCAAAGAAAACATTTATTTGAAAATAAGAAATCCTAAACCTAATCTACAAGCAAATTCTAGGGCAAACTGGGTAAGGGACATTACAAAATCGAGACACACTTCACTATTCACAAGAAAATCACCAACCAATTGTGAATCGAGACTCACTCCATTATCCACAGTATCACTCCTCTATTTGTGGATTGAGATTTACTCAATTATCCACAAATACACATTTGCAAAACCATGGATTGAGACAAACTCAATTACCATAAGTACCACTTGCCAGATCTGTAGATCGAGAGTAACTCAATTATCTGCAAACCAAACAAAATTATCATGCCCCCTCTTGCTCCTGAAGGGACTAGAGATGAAACAAATGCTTCTCATGCAAGGCATTATCTTTCAGCAAGAATCTAGCACAAGATGATGAAGATCCTCCTACCTCCAATGCTTCTAGCCTCTGGTGCCACCTGTTTAATTCTTAGAGAAGATATACTTCTTCAATGTCATTGTGAGAAGATTCTTGATCACACACTGCAATATTACGTCTTTCTCCCTCAGTTTCAATAGCAATTAAAGCATTATCTGTTTTTAACTTGTCATCAATAAGATCTCTAGCACGTTGAATGCAATTCACTAGAATGTGTCCTCTTTGATTACAATAAAAGCATTTGAAATGATTCTTACTTGTTGAAACATTAGTCTTCCTTTTGACAAACAAAACAGTTTCCTCATTACTTGAGTGAGTTTTAGTGATTCTTTTCTCTTCATCAATTAAGTAAGATATCACATTTTTTAAGCTCGGGTTTGGATTCAATTTGTTTAAAGTAAACACAATATTGTCAAAACTTGAAGACATACCATTTAATAAAATAGCTTTGGCATCATCATCATCATCAACAACTGTACATTTTATTGGACAGCACGTTGATTAAGAAGAGAAGTGTACTAATATGTTGAACAATAGTATCACCCTCTTTCATTTTCAAACCAAAAAGTTTTTGCTTCATTCTCATTTTAGCACTTGAGGCTTGTGAACCAAATAAAGAATTAAGGCTTTCCCATATTTGCTTTGAGGTTTTTGTCAAATCAATATGATGTAAATATGCATCAGATAAGTCAAGACCAATCACTGCTGAAGCTTTATGATTTTTTGCTATCCATTTTAATGCCTCATCTA
This sequence comes from Sequoia sempervirens, assembly GCA_007258455.2. Taxonomy (NCBI): domain Eukaryota; kingdom Viridiplantae; phylum Streptophyta; class Pinopsida; order Cupressales; family Cupressaceae; genus Sequoia; species Sequoia sempervirens. The sequence continues at coordinate 18,255 of VDFB02128138.1, read as the reverse complement.
CATCTTGTGGTTTTTTAATAGTTCCATTAACAACATCCCAAAGATCTTTTTCTATTAAAACTAGTTGCACTTTGACTTGCCATGTATGAAATTCATGACTCCCAAACTTCAAAATTGTAAATGATTTCTCCATTGTAATTTCTAGAATGCATAAATAAAGCAACTAACTTCCTACCAAAACCCTTATTACTCCATTACAAAAATCCTTACGCCACTTCAAATAGAAAGCAAGACAATCATTTTTACTTAAATCTTCACACACATTCATTCTAAAAATGAGATTAAAAAATCTTCAATATAAAACCAAAATAAACTGTCCACCTCCATTTTTTTTTGCTAAATTTTTTTTTCCGGCAGGGATTTCTTCACCAGGATGTGCTTTGTTCTGAATACTCTCTGCTCCAACGGAAATATTTTTGCTTAACCTCAACGTTTACCCATCCTTTACACCCAAAATGAGAGTTTCTAAAAAGAATCCCCAAAACTTGACCAAATTCAAAGCCAAAATGCTCAGCTCAAAATAAATTTTCCAAATACTCTACCTGATTCACAACCTGAGCTCAAAGGATTCAGCCTTCAGCGATTAAGATTTATTAATGGAAGAAATTAAAATAAAAAACATTTACTATTCAAAATTTATAAGCAGAGATTAAAGTTTTTAAAAGGCAATAATTCATATTAAAAGCACTTGAAGTTAGTGAAGGCAGCGATTAGCATTGAGGATTGATTAACAAAAAGACATGCATATTAAGAAGGTTCGCCACTCTTGGAAAGATCACCTCTCTTGATGGAGAGGTATAAGAAGATATAAATTCAGATTGATAACTGTGAAGTGGTAGTGAGAATTAAAAAGAGGCCGATATAACATACCAAAAAAACACGTGTAGCAATAAAATAGAGTATCATTCAGATTCATAAAGTAAATGAAGAGTATTGCAGAAAGTTAGAGCAAAGTTATATGAAGATTATTGCATATCTGGAAGAAGAATATATGCAGATTGGTGAAGATTTTATGAACAGGTCTATGAAGATTTCATGAGCAAATTTATGAGAAAATTGTGAGTAAGTTTATGATGTTTATGAACAGACTTTACGAGGATTGTGAGACATATTTTTTGAAGGAAAGTATAACACTTGAAGAGATCTAATTGTCCATCATCCGTTGAATAAACAACATTGAAGGTGGAATTTTGATTTGTAGATTGGTGCTTAATAGTGGGGGTTGGTGCCTCCAGTAAGTTGGTGCCTACAAAGTTGTAAGAAGATTTTATATATAAGCAATATTGTTCTGTGGTTTTCTCTAGTAAAGTTTTCCACATAAATATCATGTGTTATTGTGTTCTTCTCATGTGCATAATTATTGATGTTGAGTAAATGATGTTATTGTGATTGATAAAGTTTTAAATTGGTAAAAGTTGCATTATACCGATTCATGCCCCTCCCCTGCTGGTGTAGGAGCACCAATCCTTTTTCATTCAAATTTGAGCAAGTTGGGTTTGTATAGGTTGTCATAGGAGTTTTTGGTATTAGAGTAAGTCAATAAGGTCTAATAGACCATGGGAATGTAATTGGAGGTCATTTTTGTAAAGCAAGGATGAAATGTTGTCAATGATGCATAAATTGCAAGATATGTAATTAATGGTTTTGAAGAGTTTAGTGTGTCAAGTCTTAGGTTTTGGTGAATAAAGTCTTTTGAGACTATTTAAATATGGTATGGAGTCATTCTAGAGGTTTTTAGAAAGTTTGGGGGTTAAATGTGCAAAATTGTAAAAATTGACAAAATTGTCAATATTGTAAAAGCAAAAAAGGCAATTTTGGGGAACTCAACGGTCATGAGGGAATTTAAAAGTCAGTTGGTCGGTTGGAGGGAAGTAGTTGGTTGAAAAATGTTTAAATACATTGCCTCAAACGAGGAAAAAGGTTGTTGAAGTATCTTTGAAGTAGTTTTCAATAAAGAAGACCCCTGTTTGCTTTCATTCTGTATTTTTACATTTAGATCTGTATTTGCAGACCTTTGTGTGTGATTGTACATCAAATTCTTGGTTAAATAACATTGGAGATTGTTGAAGTTTGGTCGCAGCCTTGAGTTGAATCCATTTTGAGGAGGTTTAGTTTCATTGGGATTGATATTTTGTGAATTTTCTTCTGACAGGTCTGTAGGGTAGAGTTTTGATTTTGAAGTCTTCAACACGATCTAAGCCTATTCCGCAAACTGTGTTCTCTGTGTCTGTGGAATGGGCATAAAAATGTTAATCTAGGTTGGTAGGAAGTAGGATTTTTTCTGTATGGTGAGGTTTTGGGGAAGTGAACATGACTGTCCTGAGAAAACTGAGGAATGAGGGTATGAAATTTGAAGGAGAATGTGTGAGTTTGATGAAAAGTTGTGAGATCAGGCCATGAGAAGGTTTTGTGAGTTTAAGTAGGCAAATGGAAGAGTGTTGGAGGCAATTTCAAGGTTGTGAGTGATTGGGAACTAGTAGAATCAATAAACCCTACCCTATTCAAGTAAAAGTGAGGGTTTCCTGTAGCAGTGATTAGATGAGAGTTTGAGAGCCTGAAACTTGATGAATTTGTCATTTTGTTGTCTGTTTAAAAGGTCTAGGTGGTTATACAAGACTGGTTGCAAAGATTTAGAGCACTTTGAAAAATAGGCCTAATTGACCTATTAGGACAACGTTATCACTGAGTTTTGAGAGTTGTTAAAAAGGAACCCTAGTTGATTTTGACATATGTTTTAGAAGGTCTTGATGAGTGTTCAAAATAGTCAAGTGATTGGTTGTGGTGAGAATCATTGAGAGGAAAAGTTAAGAAAACCCGGTCTGCAGACCTAATTGGCAAAGGCAAAGTTGTATTGAAAAGGTAATTTTTGAAGGTTTGGTGAATCTTTTGTGTTTGAATTCTAACTTGAATCGTGTTGATTGTGAAGGAAACCACCTATCCCTGCATCACCTGCCTCCCTCCTCCCCCTTCTCATTATAATGGTGTGCATCACTCCACAATCCTGAAGTTCTATACTTGTTTTTGCACAACCTTCTGAGTTGCACTACTTTTCCTACATTTGCAACCATCCTCATTTTCCCTCTCAAAGGAGATAGGCCCCTAGGAACATACAACACTTTGCTCACAAACTGACATGAATCTTCCCGTTGGTTAAGTGAAATGCTTAGACAACACTAAGGGTCTATTGGATAGAACCTTGGTTAGCCAAGTAATTCACTTTCTCATTCTCTTCTTGAAAACTATTGTTTATTGAGTAGCGTAAGTAGGTCACCACGTCTCTGGTTCTTCCAAAATGTTTTTCGAATTTTCAATAGGGCAAGTGGATTGTTTTCATAGCTCTAATGGTGATCTTGCAATCTCCTTGATGACCTTGTTGGAAAAATAATAAATCTAAAATATTTACAAACAAAATACAAAAATGTCTATAAGCAGTTTTGGAACTACTATTATATTTGGTCTTTTTGGAGTTGTTGCTTTGCACTTACCTGTAGCTATTTCTGTTGGGTTTTCCAACACAAAAACTATGCAACTAAAATTCAAACTATTTTTCTCTGTTCTTCCCTTTTGCTTTTTATTTTCTTTTTTTTGGCATCCACCTACAAGTAAAAAATTCCCCCCTAAATTCTTATTCAAAAATTCCCAAATATGTGTAAGACTTTTAGCCTTGAAATATAAATGAAGTTTGGTGGAAGTTGTAGGAACTAATGTTTTAAAATCAAGTTCTTGGTCAGAGATAAAATACATGTTTGGAATTTATTCTCTTATTTAGGATTATAGATTATGATATCCCCTTAATCTTGAGTTTCTTTCATATTCATTGTATATTTTTGGAGCTGAACTATATGTGTTCTTAGGAGCTGAACTTTTGGAGCTTTCTAAAGTTTTTTGTTGAAGTTTTTTGAAATTGTTGCTTTTTGGAGCTACTACTCTTCAAGCTATCTATGATGCCCAACTTGTTTCTTAAGAGTTCAAAATTAGTCTTTTGTGAGTGGCTATGTGAAAATATTTATGAGTTGCTTCTCAGATCTATAAAACTAAACTTTGATTTCCCCATGTTCTATGAGCTCTTTTATGAAATGATATCAAATCTCAATATGCTTGTTGCATCTATAAAAGATTGGGTTCTTTGTTGGGGCTATTTTTTATATTAAATATTGTTCACAAAAAAGATATTACATCATGTTGGTGTACATTTTATCATCCACCAAACACAAAATAAAATGTCCAAAGACACTCTATCCTCTCTTGAACAAAATCACCGTGTATGCTAAGATTGCGAGAAGATCATATGGTGACTCCAAGGTTTCTTTTGTCAGGTCTTGACGTGTGGATAAGCTCAATGGACGTTGTGATATGCTGGTAATACACAAAGGGACTTACGTTAAAGAATTCTTCACAAGTTTAGGACTTCGACGGATTTAACATTAAGTACTCTTTCTTTTTGGGATTTTCAGTTTAGGATTTCAAAAAAGAAAGGTGCAAAAGGACAAGGGTTTAGAAGTTCTAATCTATCCCTAAGAATTCAAGAGACGGTAAAGATTAGGTGAAACTGGTAACCACGCTTTGCTTCGCCTCCCTAGGACAACTACACAAAGTGGGTGCAATCTTCAAGGGGTGTGATTATAATTTTCATGTCTTGAACAATACTTATCCAGACTGAAGTTAGGCATCCACAATCATAAACTCAGGCTAACTTTACGCATTGAATAAAAATCATTTATTCAAAGAAAGTATGAGCTAAGTTTCACTAATCAATACTATCAGATCTTTCATTCATTTAACAAACATTCAAATCAAATTCTATCTTAATTCTAATCTAATGTTGAATCAAATTCTATCTTAATTCTAATATAATGTTGAAGCTACACAACCTTGCAAATCACTTGACAATAAAAGGGATTCAAAGCAAATCATGCATAAGAGCTTTTATTATCGAAAGTAGCAATACACAACAATCTCATACACGTTCTTCACAAAATGAAAATGAGAGATCAAGAGTTTATATAGAGTTTCTGAGAATAAATGAAAGGCCAAGTTTGAAACAAACCAATGACCAAGATCAATACGCATCAACCCTAATTAGGGTTTTCAAAAATATCATCAATAATCAATGTGTAATCAATGAGTAATCAACAAGTGAAGTGGCGCCTGAAGCTATTTTCAAGGAAGTGCATCCCTATCCTCTTGGGCAGTAGTGTGTTTGATGAATCTGGACACGATCGGGATGACCTCTTCTATTGTGACCTGTGGTAGCATGTTTATCCTAAATTCCAGCCTGTCCAAGTCCTCAGCATATTTGGCAAAGGCACCCTCCCATTCCAATTCTTGTTTCATGAAGTCATCTTGGATGGATAAAAGATTCACCGCCCTAGTGAAGTTCTGTCTCAAAATCAATCCTGTAATGGAGAAGAAGATTTCTTGAACTTTGTGCCTTAGATTTTCTAGCTGCATGTCATTCTCTCGGACGATCTCTTTCTCAAACATATTTGCAACTATGAGGTAAATCTTGTTTTGAATTTCTCTGATCTGCTCTTCAACTCTGAGTCCATCAACTTTTGCTCTTTCCAAGATCTCGCTCTGTGCTGTCAACGCCCAATACCAAGTGTGGAAGTCATAGGCAACGCCTGTTGCAATTATCTTCCCATCGATCAACTCCTGTTTTGGAACTCCCTTCAGTACTTTGAGGCATGGAATGATCCTCTCCTGAATCACCGAGAGGTTGTCCCAAACTTTTGTCATGACAGTAAGTCTGGAAAGCAACGAGGAAGTCTGTCCATAGGCTAGTTTCAATCTCTCCATAAATCCAACCGCTTCTGTGCTTTTACTTGCCATCCATTCTTTAGCTTCCTTGGCCGTGACCATATCTTCTTCAATGTCCTTGGTCGTTTCTTGTGAGGAGTTTAGAAGAGGAGTTGCTTCATCACCTTGATTGAGCGGTTTGGTCAGGTGTTGAATGTACTCCTTCAGGCGCTCGACCTCCTTGTATTCTTTCTTCGCCACTTCTTTCTCTAGTCTTTCCTTGATAGTAGAGACTGAGTTATCCAACTCTTCAACTTCCTGGCCTTTTGTCGTTGGGCCCAAGTCAATAGTGGTAATGGCGTACTCATGGGGAGCAATATCATTCTGTGTCTTATCAACTGTTGGCACAACAATCTGTACGGAACGGTTTCTGACCTCATCCCTCTGGATCGTGGAGAATTTCTTGGTGGGCTTCTTTACAACAACTTGTTCTAAGCTAGCCAAAAAAGTTTGTAGTGTCATCTTCCTCTTGAGTCTCAACTGGCACCTGTATCTTCAATCTTTCCTTCAACCAGTCAGGAATGGTGGGCTGTTCAATGCCGTCCTCTTCCTTAACATTTTCTCCACCTAGAGTATCCAAAATTCCTTTAAGAGTGGAAATCATTCCCTCTTGAAATTCATCATTTTGGATATCCATTTCGTTCTCTGAATCAAGTATTTTTGTGCCCGTAGGGGATGGGGGCTCATCATCATCTAGCTGGATTGGCTCAATATTGCCCTCATGAATTGGAGAAGGAGTTCTCATGTCGGCCAATGAATCATCCATAGTGGCCACTATCTCATCAATATTTCTGGATGTAGCGGAATGAGATGGCTCCACCCTCTGTTTCTTTTGAACAGGGTATGCGTTTGTAGCTGCCTCTTTCCTCTTCTTGGAGTTGGTCGTTTCAATCAACTCGACATTGTGAGATGCTCTTGCATTCGAGGAGTATGATTTCGTCTCATCCAACAAGTCATAAGTGAGCGTTATTCTTTTCCGTCTTAACTCCTGGATTTGTTGGTCAACCCACCATTGAGTATACTTGATCACCGACCTCATTAATGTGGTTAAATATGCAAGCTCAGGCTCTGACCACTTTACTGCAAGAAGAGGCTAGCTCTCATTGAAGCACAGTTGGACATACTCTCCATCATCTTCCGACTGATCAGGCACTCAACAAAGTTCAGTCGCTCTTATCAAATTCACCTGCAATCTGGACCATAACCTTTTCCTGATTTCATACTCGTCTGCAACATTCGCCCATAAATCCTCCAGGTCTACTTTATGTTTATACCTTTTTCCATCCACGGTCCGAATGTGGTTATGAGGGTCAAAGTTGGCCCTGGACCAGTAAGTTGTGAATGGATACCATTGTATTTCCAACCTGGCCCCTTCAGCTGCTTGTGTCGATGGACAAGACTAGCATGTTTCCAATGAAGAACGAGAAAGTGATAGCTGCCTTCTACTTTGGCCTTTGGATGTTTTGGTAAATCTCTAGCTGTCTAAGGACCTCTAGCAAGATCATCCTATTGGTAGTATAAATTGGAAGTCGGTAAGGATTGCCAGTGAATCCCTGAATCCTTATGTATGTGAATCTTGGAAACTGGATAAACCAGGATCTATATTTACTGATCAGGCTTTTGGCTTTATGAGTAAGCCTCTGGTGAGTTCCTCCTTGGAGTATTTTGGTGATGTACATGAGAAAAGCATCATGTGCCCGTCTTATTAAATAATGTTTATTAATTATTTATTAATGCTCAATATTGTAAATTATTGTAATTTAGTGATAAGATCATCTCTGATCTTATCTGGAGTTTCTTTTTAGAAGCTTCCTGTTTTTTGTAAATCTTGTAAACTATTTATTGAGCACATTGCTCATTGTTAATGTCACATCCCTTACATTGAGACTATGTTTGGTTATGTATTTCAAATGCAATGTTAGGTGCAAATAACTGCTTTCATGTGATTATGACATTGGGAATGAATAGTTGATCTTTTATCATAACTATAATGTTAATGAACTTTTAATTTTTCCAGTGAATTATTGTTCATGAGAAGTTGAATGTGATAATGAGATTATATTTATATATATATGGAAATATATTTATAAACGTTGAGAACGATCTAACCACAATCCTCGTCAGGGGATGCAAGACTGTTGATGCCACGAGAGAAAAGGGAAAATATCGTCAGGGAGAGGACATGGTTAACAATGGATCAATTTTATCATCAACCTTGTGTTGGCATAAGACAATGTATCAAAGTCATACCTTGGTCATAAGTAAATTAAAATAAACCTACTTAAACAAAGTCCATTTAAATATTTAATAATAATCTCCTTGTGAAGATTGGTAAATAAGTTCTCAAAATATTTATCTTATAAAATTTTGATGGTTATAGAGCATTAAATCAATAATAATAATAATTTTCAAGCTATTGAATTAAACATTGGAAGGGCTTAAAGTTAAGGATTAAATTAATGGGAAAAGTCGTTGGTGTTTATGGCAATAATTTTTCCCTGCCATCCTCCTTCGTGCTTCTTGGTGAAACGGCCAAGATGGAAGTCTGACAGTCGTAGGGGATTTTGCAATCTTGGGAATGGAGGTTTATGGGGGTGCTCGTCATTTCTTTCCGGGGATAACTCCATCGGCTTCCTGGGTGAGCCTTAGTCATTCGTTTTTGAGAAGGAAATCATCAGGTTCCAACTTCAGAATCATGATTCACTTTATCAATCATATTTCAGTAGCTCTCTCTCTCAATTCCTTTACGGGGGGGTTCAATTCCTCAGCATTCGTAATTTTCTTTCAAGCGAATCCTATTCACTCTTTCCTGAGAAATATATTCATACGGCTTTTGGCTTGTGCGCATATCAATTCGGTTCTACCCTTGATCATTTACATTGTTTCTTCTTTAGAAAACAAACCTAGTCTAGCATCGCACTATTTCCTTTCGTATCCATCAAATTATCCATGGTTCTTCTTCGGATCATTACTCCTCGAAGATGCACTTAGGCGACGGCATCAGGACCTGTGCTCGCTCTAATTTCTGACTTCTCTCTAATGTTGTCGATGCCTTTTGGATTCACTTCCTAATTCTCTTCGGTGGAAGCTGAGCGAGGATGGGTAGACAAAAGTTTTCATCTTCAATCTACAGAAAGGAAAAGAGCCTGGGATCTTTCAAATTTCTTTTAGTTCTTCAGTTTCAAGCAAGTAAAGCATTTAATACACCAATGTTTATGCATCGATGAACCCCTTTTTTGTTGAGCACCTTATGATTTGAAAAGTAAATGCATTATCTTCTTGTCTTTCTGAAAGATAGAGAAATGGGTCTTCTAATGCCTTCTGGGGATGGTCTGCTAAAGATCTCTCCATGTGAGAACATAAGCTTTTATTTTTCATACAATAAAAATATTCTCTCATTGGACTTGTTCCGATCTTCCTTTCTTTGTTAAGTTGTTTGAATTGAGTATTCTCGTCCTCTAACCTGAATCTCGAGGTATAGCATGGAAAAGTGTATCACCTGTAGATGCTCTGCAGTGATTGAATTTCATGTTACTCTCCAATCCGTGCCAAGGAATAAATATATACATAAATATAGATATAACATAGTACCTCTCGTCTTAAAGGAATTTTGGAACGGATCTTTCATCTTTTCCTTGAAGCTTTTATGATCGTTGACTCTGTAGTTCCATCTGAGAAGTTCCTTAGACTGAAGTCTGAAATATTCTGCCATCTGAAACTGTAAGTAGTTTAAATCATCTTAAAATCTCGCGAGCATTTATCCACTCTGTCTTAATCGAGACCACACAACTCTTAAGCTGATTTGGTTAAAGGCATACTCTTATCCTTACCAAGATCTCTTGTAAATGATTAAGTCGTGGATGGGCTCTATATTGAACAAACTTATTCTCTCATTTTCTTTACATGATTAAACCCAGGAGGTTAACCATAATAAAATGAAGAGAAAGTTCATATACCTAGTCTCTCTCTCTCTCCTTTAGAGATATTGACAAAACTTATTATAAGAAGGGGAACAGACTATGAGTTCCCCTATGACTTGAAACTTTACTTATGATTCCTTGTGAGGAATGAGCTTGTCTAAGCCAGACAATCTTTTCGTTTAAACTGTAAATCTAAAGAATATGACTGATTTTTGAACCCTGTTGCAAGATGAATCATGGAATAAAATATATTAAATGAGAAATGAAATTTAATCTGGGAATTATAATTTAAATCTTGGAACAAACGACATCTTGTCGAGCAAGGGTGATTGCTGACGGCACAGTAGTGTTGACGTGGTTTTTGATACCGCACCAACACAGAATAAAGTTGCCAATGGCTTCCCTATTCTCTCTTGATCAAAGTATTCCGCACGCTAAGATTGCCAGAAAGTTCGTGCGTTCAACCCCAAGGTTCCTTAAGTGCGAATAGGCTCAGTTTGGCTCGATGTGATATTGCTGGTATGTTCAAGGGGACTTACACAATTGTTCGGCGGCTAACAACAAACAGTAGACTAAGGGCTTTCGTGTGATTCAAATGATTTGGCAGGTGAGCGCAAGTTTCCTAATTCTAACCGGAAATGTGCGGAAAGTAAAGGGGGTTTAGGGCCTAAGAAACTAACATTCTATTCTAAATGCAGGATATGTGGGGGTTCATTTCAATAGACTTCAACCGGATTTCACCTAGCCTCCGTCGGACAGCCTCAGTAAAATCGGTGCAATCTTCAAAGGGGATAGCGAAAGGTATTCAAGTTATAGTTTAACATACATACACCATCAGAACAACGCATATAAGCATGTAAACCACAACCGAAGTTAAACACAAAATAATCTCCAGTCGACCACGCAAGGCGAACTTATCATCAACAAGCCGCTAGTGGTATGGAATAAAGCGAAGCTATCTCAATAAAACACCACACACCGAAGTAAGCTACTTGCATGAATTTAATCTACTTGGATACGAAAGGAAGAAGAAACCTTGCTAGCATTTCATGACAAGACGAATTTCATCATCAATGAAAAGATCTATTATCATAGAATGTGTTACACAACAATCTCTTCAAAAGTTTTCAAAGGGAAAACTTTCTCTCTTCTCCAAATTATGCAAAAATGCTCTACAATGCTACACTATCTAATTCTAATGCTAATACTCTCTCAATGTCTACTGTCTACTATCTAATCTTCTAATCTCTAATGAAATACAAATGAGGGGGACTCCCCCTTTATATAGCTAGCCAAGTCCCAAAAGACGGCTAGGGTTACAATCAATAGAGTGGCCAGAATCGTGCCACCTCAGCCCTAAATAATATTGCCCTAAAAACCGCCACAGAGGAGAGTGGGGTAATAAATGCGCCATAATGTCCACCATCATCCTTCTAGAAGATTCCATTTGTAGACGCGTTCACACTGTTCTCGATCTTCTTTCTTGGCATTGTTCTTTGATTTCTTCCACTTGAGGGTCTTCATCTTCGTCACTTTGAGTTATACTAAGTCTCAACACTTAGCCATTTTCTTGCAACTTTTTCTCTTTCGAGATTGAGACTCATCTTCATCGTGCTTCCACTTCAAGTCATCGTGCTCTGGCCTCAACATCTCTCCTGCAAAACAAGCAAGGAGAGGGGTATTAGAATACTTCACAATATAAACTCAACTTACTCACCTGATTTTCATGCCTTGATCTCCAAGTGGGCGTATTTTCAAGGAAGTGAAGGATGAAGTTCCAGACTTAGCCATTTTTCTCGTCCTTGCCAGCTTCTCATACCCTGCTATTTATAGTAAACCTTCTCATTTTTGCACTTCTGAAGATTGGATCAACTTGAAATTTTGAACGTAGCATCCTCATAGCTCTGTTGTCCTGTCGACACTGCCATTTTTAGCTGACCTGCTATTTTTAGCATGCTTCCAGGGGTGGTTTACTATAAATAGTAACTTCATGTTTCTGATAGCTCCCAAGCTCCGATCGAGTTGAAATTTGAATGAGGCGATCCTCACCACGTGACCTTACTGCTGACACTGACGCATGCACCTGATTTACTATTTTTAGCATGTTTCCAATTTGACTTACTATAAATAAATGCAGGGTATGGACTGACCAATTTCCCGCAATGAGATAGCTTGAAGAGCGGTGATGTGATGGTTTACAGTGTGGTTTTTGAAGATTTTTTGACTTTTGATGCCTATTTTTTAGGCTCCGAGCGGAAACCTAATTTGCATTGCACATGCGTATCAAAAGATCTCCGTTTGCTCTCGTTTACCAGCGACGCTGCCGATGACTATTGATTTTTAGTATTGGGGAAGCCGGTGCCGGGGCATACACGCTAAAATAGCAAAGTTCCTTCTTGAGTGAAATCCTTGTTTGCATGTCACACCATCCATGAAGCTCTTGAAAAACCCATCAGGAATCACCCGACATGCAAAAGAAACCTCGACATGCAAACCCTAAAAATAGCCTCGGAAGGCTGAATTCTGAAAGTGGTCATCTTGTCTTGCATGTTATACCATCGCGAAGATCTCGAAAAACCCAGAAGGAATATGCAGACATGCAAAGAATAACTCTGCATCTGCACCCCGAAATTAGCCCTAGAAGCCGGACTGCTAAAAATAGTAAGTTATCCGTTTTTGCTCAAATTTGGCATGCAAGCAGTCTGATATACCCTGAATGCCGTGTGATGATCGGAATTTCAAAAATGCTGACAAATTGCCCTGAATTCCACACTTACTAAAAATAGTAAGTACCTCAGAATTTGATGAAATTTTGCTGAGAACCTGCTGGAAACATGCTAACATCAATGTTAAGCTCAATTTTCAAGTTATTCACTTTATTCGACCCCTGTACTGACCAGGAAGACAAAACCCTAATTTTCAGACTTGGCCAGAATTTTTTTGCATTTTAAGCTCAACGGCAGAGGAATCCCGGGAAGTAGACCATAGAACAGAGACAGATGGAGAGAGAGACCAAAAACCAAAGCCAAAAAGACCAGAATGGAGCAAAAATTAGGGGTCCCCATCTTGAATGGGGCAATGTGTGAAAAAGGTCACAACATCTAGCATCCCCACGGGAAAGTGTTGAAAAACACTTTAAGAATTGAACTCAGATTAGTCTTCCTCAAACCATCATACAGAAAGGACACTTACTCAAAAGGGGAGAAGAATCCGATATTGGATCAGAACACTTTCATCTAAAACCTTGTGAGTGTGTGCATGCATTCCATCTCTAAACCATTTCGACTTCCGGAATCGGCCGCAGCAGGTTATATAAATATCTTAACTTCAAAAGCATCCTGGACATTGCCTCGCTGCCAGTCAGGCGTCCATAGCCCCGACGAGGTTGTCGCCACAATTCTCACGAATATTGCTCCACTGCCGGCCGGGCGTCTATAGCCCCGGTGGAGTTACTCGTATGTTCCCAAAACCAATATTTTATGATATTTCTTTCTATTTTTTTTGTTTTTTTTTTTTATATTTCTTTTAAGCACATTCTCTCTTTTTTCGTTTGATTTCTCCGTCAATTCTTCAATTGGCTGGCAGGCAATGAAGCCTCCAATGGGTTTGAGAATTGTAGTGGCGCTGAAGCAAGATGTAAGATTTTCACCTGCCAAAACCTTTCCCAAGAAACCAAAATGACTCAGAATGAAGATAGGTAAGATTTTTAAGGTCTTTAGACTCACGTGTTAAGACACAATAGCGGGTTAACCTCCCGAGATGAGTTCAATCTCTAACTGGATGATAACAAGAGGAAAACAACCTTAGTCCTTTTCAAAAATTTATGCAAATTCCAGTGAAAGGAACCACATTGTGAAAGTTAAAACATCATCACCTCATCGCAACAGGAAACCCTAAAATCCTTGCCCATTCCCAAACCAAAACCACTTGAGCGGACAACTCAAGGGACGGGAACGCCAAACCAAAAACCCAAAGGGCAACAAACCAAAACCAAAACAAAGGAAAACAGAAAAGCAAACGGAAAGCAAACAAACGGGAAAGCAAATCTAATCTAACTATATTACAAGGTAGGCTCTCAGAGAGAACCTAGGGTTGGAAATAATGCTTGAGGAATCTCCCATCATCTGGCAATGGGATATCCCTTCCTGTTCTTGTTCGTAACCTAAATGCATCATTTCCCAGGATCTCAGAAGCTTGATCGGGGTCCAACCATGATTTGTCGATCCATCCGTTCATGACCCTTTGATGTATGGTGAAACTTCCCAGAGTTTCATCTCTTTTCTCTTCCAAGCGCGTCGGCTGGGAATACCTAGTTTGAACCCAATCTTCTTTCTTATGGATTTCTCCACATTCTTCTTCTAAAGTGACTTGTTGAATCATCTCCGGGACTTGTTCTGAGGAGGTCTTACCCATGGCACTTGTGTTCTCTGAATAGAAAGCTTCGTAAATGGGTAACGATAAGTCTCTGATGGGGGCACTTTCTGCATCTTGCTCTACATCTTTTAACATAGAATCTTTGAACGTCTCTTCATTCTCATTCCTACTTGAATCATTTTCAATCAACACTTCGGTGAAGGCAGGGGTATCCCCTGAAAACCTCTCTCCCTCCGAGCTTTGCAGTGTGAGGACTTCTTTCTTAACAGGCTTGTACGTACCCAAATCAGTTTCCATGAATAAAACATCACTATTTTCACCACATTCTGTAATCATTAATTTGAGCCATGGTGTACTTTCAATTTTTATCTGATTTGGAACTCCCTTCCAAGGCAACCACATGTGGGAGAAGTCAGTCGCAATGTATCCATTCAATTTTCTGGACCAATCTCTGCTCAATAGCATGCCATAACCATCTGGTATATCCACAACTGATATGTCGATGCGACTCTGAATTCTGGATCCGCCGCTAGCTGCATATGAATACCATTTAATTCCCCTACAACTGGAACTTCAGTCTTATCCAGCTGAGTCACCTTCTTGTTGGTTTTGAGCGGGATTATACCTAACGCCTGACATACCTTCAAAGGCATGACATTACTTGATGCACCGGAATCAATCAGACAGTTATGCAATAACTTCCCAAAAATTCTGACTGAAACCAAAAATGGGGCTGGCTCACCCCTCCCCTGATAAAATACCACTGGCTTCTTTCTTTCATCTACTAAAGCATTCTTCTTTTCATCCTTTTTGTCTACTGAAGCTTGATTGTCTTGAACAACCTGTCTTGGATTTTGCGTTTGCTCTTGTTTTTGCTTTTGCTCCGCAGGAATATTGAACCGTTTCTTTTTATCTTCAATCCATGACTTTTCAGGAACGTTTGAAGAACCTTGTACCATACCTATGAAATTCTGAGGCTGTTGTGGAGCTTCCCATGTGTCAAATGGAGCGTGAGGCACTTCTTCTACCATATTTGCACTCTGCACAGGACGAGACTGTGTGTTCACAGGAGGATTCCTTGATGGACTAGATATTTCTTGGGAAGTATTCTTCACAATGGGCGTTTTATACACACTTCTTAGAATTGTATCTCTGACCTCTGAAATCTTCATTAACTCGTGCAAGGGGAGACTAACCTTCATCCTTTTGAATTCTTCTAACACATAAGAGCCAAGTCTTTTCACGTCTTCTCTAGGAAGACTCTCCTTTGGTTCTCGCCCAACTTGATGAACGGGTTGCTGAATAACTTGTTGTCCTCCTCCGCCTTGCATTGCATTCTGCCGCCTGTACTCTGGAGAATCTCTAGGTAAACCTGGATTATTGCTTGCGTTGGGATGTGGTGGAGTTGTGAAATTATTAGGAGGTATTGATGATGTCAATGGCTCACGTTGTTGGGGGTAATTCCTCTGATACACTTTAGGAGCTTCACCTCTAGTAGTTTGAAAAGCTTGCACCTCCCCTCTTCCTTCTACCAAGACGCTGTTGTTGAGAGGCGGAAAAACATAACCATCCCTATAAAGAGACTCTTCTGGTGAAGTATATGTGGCATGGACTTCTGACGATATTTGAAACTCTGGCATCCCCACGGGAGCGTTTGATGAAGCTGATGGAAATTGTTGATTAACTGGTGGGAACGTGTAACTCTGGAATTCAGGCGAGGAATTGTAATCTTCTATTATCAACGCTTGATCATATCTAGGTGCTGGGACTAATTCATATCCTGTAATTGGAGGATTTTCTATGGCACCTGTATTCCCTGCTTCACCCTTGAGAATACCAGCCACAACTTGGAATTCATGACACTGAAGTTCAGAGTGCTGGTTCGTGTTATGTAACCTACACCATCCGGACGAGGTAGTTTCAGCCATATAAATTCTATTTGCAGGACGATTTTCGGGAGGTGGCAGATTGTCTAATGGCGATGGGACTCCTCCATTGTTGGGTCCTGTATTCCAAGACCTCTTCTGAAATCCTTGATTGTTATTTCTATACCCATGACTGTTATCATGATAGTATCCTTGATGGGTATCCTGATGAATTGGAGGATTACTCTGATATCCTCGGTTAGCACCTTGGTGTGCCTGATAATTTCGTGGCATAGCTTGTGTCTGATTATTTTGACTTTTGAGGTGAGTCACCTCAGCTGACAGCCTCTTCACTTGTTCTATCAAATCTTTCATTTCATCTTTCTCCTCTGAAATTTTCATTGGCGGCACTGTGTTTTGGAGATAAACAGGCTGTGGGACCTGCGTCTGGGACAAAGGCATCCCAGGATGGAGAACTAACTGACTTGATGGTGCTTGAACTTGATAAGCTGGCTGTGGGATCGCATTTAATGCCGGAACTTGTTGATTCCATGTTGAGCCGAACATTGGTACTTGATTATTTGTCGTAGCCAGGCCGGTGTAAAGTACGGGCCCAGTTATATTCTGTCCTAAACCTTGACTTACTTCAACAGCTTTAGCGTAAGCTTGATTTATATTTGCTGGAGTGGGGTGAGATCTTACGAACATTGCAGTCAAAGGATCAAGTGCTGAATAGTAGCTTTCTCGAGCGTCATCAATGACATAAGGAGTGCGTAACCTATTGAGGGCCTTTTGGAATCTATTGTTGAATGCATGAATGGGCTCTTTGTCTTGTCTTCTTACTTCTGCAAATTGACGATATAGCTCTACAGGGGTGGCAGGTATACCAAACTTTCCGATGAAGGCCTCCTTCATCTGCTCCCATGTCCTTATAGACCCCACTGGTAGGTGAATGAACCAAAAGTGAGCCTCTTCTCCCAAAGAATATGGAAATAATCGGCAAGCCACGTCTGCGTACCCAATCTGCCTATTGCGTAGGTGACCTTCAAACATCTTGATATGGTCCTCGGCCGTGTAGTTAACATCATTGGCAATGAACTTAGGACAAAAATTTTCAGGATTCTTTGGCATCTCGTGGTAATCTTGAAACTCTAGCGGAGATGGGTTGGTAACCAACCATGTAGCACCATTTGGAGCGGGTTGACCTCCTTGCTGACCTCCTGGTTGACCTCCTGGTTGAGCCATTGCTTGAACTGGTAGTCGCCTTTGATACACAATCACTTGGGCTGGTTGTTGTACAGTAGCTTGAACTTGTTTCGGCTGAGCAAACCTCGAAGTACTAGGTGGAGTTTTGAATGGACTAGAAATTTCTTCTCCGCTTTCTTCGCTTGGCTGAACTTCTTCGTTTGATAAAAATTCTTCACTTGACTTGACTTCTTTGCTTGAATGAACTTCCTTCTTCTTCCTTGATCTTGTAGGTAGCTCTAATTCCACAAAATCTTTATCTGAACTGGGCGTAGACCTCAAGATTCTCTTCAACTTATCTGGCGAAAATGAAGTGATACGATCCAGGATGTACTGCTTGTTCAACTCTGAGAGAACACCATCTTGACTTCTGATAATTTCTCCAATAGAACTTTTGTACTTCAAACCCTTTCTACTTCAACACAACTGTATGCTGTCGCTGTTATTCGCGTGGCCCTCCTTCTAGCGCCAATTCTGTTGACGTGGTTTTTGATACCGCACCAACACAGAATAAAGTTGCCAATGGCTTCCCTATTCTCTCTTGATCAAAGTATTCCGCACGCTAAGATTGCCAGAAAGTTCGTGCGTTCAACCCCAAGGTTCCTTAAGTGCGAATAGGCTCAGTTTGGCTCGATGTGATATTGCTGGTATGTTCAAGGGGACTTACACAATTGTTCGGCGGCTAACAACAAACAGTAGACTAAGGGCTTTCGTGTGATTCAAATGATTTGGCAGGTGAGCGCAAGTTTCCTAATTCTAACCGGAAATGTGCGGAAAGTAAAGGGGGTTTAGGGCCTAAGAAACTAACATTCTATTCTAAATGCAGGATATGTGGGGGTTCATTTCAATAGACTTCAACCGGATTTCACCTAGCCTCCGTCGGACAGCCTCAGTAAAATCGGTGCAATCTTCAAAGGGGATAGCGAAAGGTATTCAAGTTATAGTTTAACATACATACACCATCAGAACAACGCATATAAGCATGTAAACCACAACCGAAGTTAAACACAAAATAATCTCCAGTCGACCACGCAAGGCGAACTTATCATCAA
>VDFB02128137.1:0-36935 GCA_007258455.2 Sequoia sempervirens | reverse complement strand
CAAGCGAAACTTCAGGAAAGATTAGCAATTGAGGCAACTCATCCGGACCATGATTAATCCATAAACAAGTCATCTTTCCTAAATCTCCATAATCAAAATGATATTCTTTGTAGCCAACAGTAGGGAAAGATACAACCTGGTGGTCTTCATTGCATGCTTGCCTGTCGTCCATTGCTTCATCAGGAGGTCGAAGTTGATGGTGAACCAAACCTCTTGCATCTAAAACGTGTAGATGATCCAAACTGGGAGGAGTGGGGCGGGAAATCAATTCAAGAGGGCATTTGGAAACTTGGACCACTTCATGCGCTGGCTCCTTTTGAATACCTAACAACGGCTCAAGCCCCAACCCGAATTGTTCTTCATTTTCCATCTCTTTATCAAGCAATATTTCATTTGTTTCAATTTCATCAAGCAACTCTTCCATGACTGTGAATAATGGATCAAGTGTTGATGCAAAATGCATTTCATCTTCTGCCTCCATCTTGGTAGCCCATTGATCGTTGAATATATCATCTTGCCTTAAGCTGCTTATCATTTCTTCCATCTTGTTCACGCATGGCTGATCCTTTTCATCAAGGAGCATTCCTTCCTGAAGTGTATTAGAATCGCTTCCTTCTTCATGTCCCCCTCCTTGAAAATATCTCACGCCATCTATACTTTGAGCTAAGTCCTTTGTTCTTGGTTCTTGACGACCTTCAATAATTTGCAATCTTGTACATTCATTCACCTCCATCTGCTGACAGTTGCCTTGGGTGGTTTCTCTTCCTTGGATGTATTCCATTGCTTCTTTGATCTTTGCTCCAACAACCTCTTGTTCTAGCGTGATGTAGGAACAATCTTCATCTGCTTGCTCCCTAAGCTCGATCACATCCTCCTGTTGTGACTTCTCCTTGTTGTTGGATGATGTTGAGGTACATTCTTCATTTGGTGCTAAAAATGTTTGTGTGGCATATTCAATCCATCTTTTGTCTTTGAATAATCCATATGGTAGCACTGGTAATCCGAGGCGACTTCTGGCAAAGTTGATAGCTCCTTCACACGTTGTACAAGTGAACTCTGGATGAGGTTCGTTGTGAATCCGACACCAACGAGGGAGCAAAACACCCTTCAAGCAAACATTGCCAAGTTCCAACTGATTCTGGATCCTAAGTATGAATCTTGTGAAGGCTTCCTCCACAACTTCTGGAAGGCTATAATCATCAGGTTCTACGTCCAATACTCCTCGCTTGGGGACATCCCAAAAGAAAATTTTTCCTTGAAGAACAAGCTCTATCCTTGAGAGGAATGTTAAGCAACTGATTTCTTCGTGCTGGGAGGTCTCGTGAATTCGACATCTTCCTGGCAAAGCAAACTTAGACAAATTCTCGGGCCATAATTGTGCATTCAATCTTTCATGAATCCGAGCAATATCTGTAAAACTGTCTTGAGAGTAAGAAATATGCCTATCCGTTAAGAAATCTCTTTTTTGATTTTCCATTTTTTGATTGTTTTGAATTTTTCAACTTTTCACTTTTTTTTGGATTTTTTGACATAAGAGAGATCTAACATATCTCTGATTTGGAACTTCAAAGCTCATACTGCTTTCTTCTAGCCTCTGGAACAATTCGAAGCTCGCCCTCCTTCTAGCGCCAATTCTGTTGATGTGTTTTTCGTGACCGCACCAACGCAGAATAAAGTTGCCAACAGCTACCCTATTCTCTTTGATCAAAGTATTCCTGTGATAAGATTGTAAGAAAGTTCATGCTCAACTCCAAGGTTCTTTCAAGCAAGGAATAGGCTCAGCTTTGGCTCGATGTGATTTATTGGTATTTCAAGGGGACTTACGGAATTGTTCGACTGCGGAGAAAGGAATTCAAATGCTCGGAAGGTTTATCTATGAAGCGCGGGTTTCCTATTCTAATCAGAAAGTACTGAATTGAAATGGGGTAAGGTTAAGAAGATTCTAATCTACTCTAAGGCGTGAGATATGGAGCTCAACTTCAGCAAACTTCTAACCAGACTTCGCTTTGCCTCGCATCGGACAGCTTCCACGGAGTCGGTGCAATCTTCAAGGGAGATGACTAAAGATGTTCAAACCACCTCTTGACATGAAGATACCATCACAACGACGCATACCATCATTCAAACTGTGATTGAAGTTAAGTGCATGATATTCCAGTTGAACACACAAGGCGCATTCACCATCAGCAAATACACTAGTGGTATGGATAGACGAAGTTGCTTAGATCAAACACCACATTCCACAATTACTATCTTCTACTTGCATGAAAATGAAATTTACGCTACTCTACACTACTTGAAGTAGAAGGGATGAAGAAACCTCGCTAGCTATCCACAACAAAGATGAATTTCACCATCAATGAAAGATCTTTTATTATGAAAGTTTTACACGACAATTTCTTACAAAAGTTTTCAAAGGAAAACTTTCCTTCTCCTCCAACTACACTATCAATCTACTTCTAAGTTGTCCCTTTATTCTATGTCTACTGTCTAACTCTAAGCTAATGAGGTACAAATGAGGGGGACTCCCCCTTTTATAGATAGCCCAGTCCCAAAAGACGGCTAGGGTTACAATTAATAGAGTGGCCATAATCGTGCCACCTCATCCCTAAACATGATTTGCCCTAAAAACCGCCACAAAAGAGAGTGGGGTAATAAATGAGCCATAATGTCCATTATTCCTTCTAGAAGATTCCCTTTTGCAGACGCGTTCAAACTGTCCTTGATCTTCCTTCTTGACTTTTGCTCTTTGACTTCTTCCACTTGAGCTAACACTTGGCCAATTTCTTGCAACTTTCTTCCTTCGAGGTTGAAATATCATCTTGGATCGCTTAAATCATCACACTAAGTCATCATCGTTTGGCCTCGACGTTCCTCCTGCAAAACAAGCAAGGGGAAGAGTATTAGAATACTTCATAATATAATTTTCAACTTACTTATCGGGATTTTCATGCTTCAAGCGTTCATCGCCTCCGTTAGCCAACTTCCACCTCCTTCGTGACGTATCATCTTTGACAATATCAACTTCAACTGCATCTTCAAGAAATTCATTTCACCTGCTGGAGTTCTGACAACCTTGATTTTACTCAACTCTGGCTCAAGAAAACTATCCCCACGAAGAGCTTGGGAAAATACACCTAGGCAGTTCCTTTTAAATTCATCATCTGGAGAATTTTACCTTGAAAACACATCTTCTTCACATTTGCCTTAGAAAGTTTTCAAATTTCCCTTAGGAAAACTCATCAACCTAGTGCCCACTTGAAATCCTCATCCGGAAGGCCGCAGCGAAGCATGGAAGACTTTAAAATCAACTCCTCATCGATAATCCTCAATACCCAAAAGAAAACTTCCTCCAGAATGCGTCGAATCCATGGGTACCCAACGAACGGGTTCATTTAGTTTTTTGAATTTTGAACCTTGGAAAAATAATTTTCAACAAATTTATTTCATTTCTTCATTCCTGTGAATATTCTTGTTGCTCTGACTTGAATTTTTTTATCAACCTGTGTGGCTGGCGTTCTCTGACTTCATCACTGGCAATTTATTCGTGCTTCGGGAAAATTTTATCTCCTCCTTCAGACTTAGGCATATTTTCTTCTAGAGATGGGATTTAAATATTTATACTTAGAAAAATATTCCATCATTTCATCACTAGCTTAGGCGCATTTAAGTTTTGTCCTGCCGTCTGCAAACACTTAGAAAATACTCTTGACTTTTTCCCATCCTGGGCGCAATTCATGGTAGAGCTTCCATTTTAATTGCCTTCCAACTTTAATAATACCCCCTTTAAGCTAGGCACATTCAACATGGTGGACTTCAACTTTCACTTCCTTAGGAAAATTCACCTCCACCTCCGATGACTTAGGCGTATTTAGCCCCCTTGAAGTCTCATTTTCCATTACTTGAACAAATTTACCAACTCGTTTTCATCCTTTTCCAAGGGCGCATTTAGACCCTTCTAAGCTAAGGCGCAAATGGGGTAGGTAGCTTGAAGTTTATACACCATAAAATAAATTCAAGTTTGTCTCCAAGAGAAAGCGCATTTTACTCTTCAAGCTTTGAATTTCCAACATTATTCCAGCAAGGGCGCACCTGGAGTCTTATACTTTCAAATTCTCAACACTTAGGCGTTTTCTTGCTTCTTCTCAAGATCAAGGCGCATATGATGGTCCTTAAGATATTAAATTTCCCTTCTCACTTTGATTTCGATGCCTTAAAGAAATTTCAAATATTTCTCTTACAGCTGGGCGCACATAAGAATCTAACTTTCAGCTTGCCTGCCTTGGAAATATTTTTCAAAACACCCCCCCCTTTCTCATCAAGGCGCATTTGAGAGTAGTAACTTTCAGTTTTGAATTACACGCCTTAGAATCTATCCAATCTCAACCCTTGAGTTAGGCACGCATGGGCCCCCTTTCCTCTCTCCCTGGGCGCAAATGAGGTAGGGAGCTTCTACTTTTGTTGCCTTAGAAAATTTACCAATTCCACTCCATAAGCTGGGCGCATTTGGCACCCTATGCTTTCATTAGAAATTTTCCTGGCCCACATATCATTCTCTTCTTACTTGGGCGCATATCAGTGCTGAAGCTCTGACTTTCAATGCCTTAGAAAATCTTTGATTGCTTTATCTTGGCTGGGCGCATATGATGGGGTCCTCTTTCAATTTACTACGCCTTAGAAAACTTTCTTAACTCATCTCAAGGCTAGCGCATTTAACCCCTGGAGCCTTCACTTTTTGAGACTTAGAATATTTTTCTCATTTTCTCTTTCAAGGCGCAAACTATAGGGTCAACTTTCACTTTAGCAATTAGCAATCTCTACGTCCACTTTGGGCGCATTTGTCCTATCCTCCTTCAAGGCGCAAATAGCACATGGAACTTCTATTTTGACACTTAGAAAAAAAATTTCACTTTCAGCACCTTTACACATTTAGGCGCATATGCATGTGTGAACTTTCATTTATGCCTTAGGCGCAAATGGCAGGGTGTGATTCCAGTCTCGTGGCTTAATATTCCTTTCAAGGCCTTTGGGCGCATATAGCATGCTTAGCTTTTATTTTTCACACTTAGCAACTTTTCAACTCACTCTTCAGGCGCATTTTACAAGTGGAGCTTCCAGCTTTGACTTGCCTTTGGAGTTTCTTACCTTGGAAAATTTTCAAAATATTCACTCCTAGATCTAGGCGCAATTGGAATGGTCTCCTTTCAATTTTCACTTTTTAGAAATTTTTATTCCTCTACTTTAATTCAGGCGCACCTACCACCTTGAGGTTTCATTTTATCAACACTTAGAAAATTTTTACGCCTTGGTAGAATCTCCACTCCTCCAGCAGCTTGGGCGCATTTAACATATTGAACTTTCATGTAGAGCTTTTAATTTGAAGTGGAGCGCGCTTTTCAGCTCCCATGCCTTAGAATATTTTTTTTTAAGTTCCCTCCCTTAAGGCGCAAATCATGGGGTCTTCTTTCAATTTAAGCTTTCACACTTAAATTCCCTTCCAGCTCACCCTTCCAGTCAAAGGCGCAAATGGCAGGTGGAACTTCCAATTTGTATGACTTAGAAAATTTCAATACTCCTACCAGCTTGAGGGCGCATTTAGGAGGGTGAACTTCCATTCTTCAAACACTTCAAGATTTTTGATCTGTTTTTGGCCTTTTAAAGCAAGCCTTGATGCCGGACCCGAAAAATTATCAAACTTGGTGGATTTCTTGTCCTCTGCCGGATTTAGGGTGACTTTCTCCTACTAACCCTAATTTGCTATTTTTAGAAAATTCTTCAAATTTTGTGCCTTGGATTGACTTTTGACTCCAGAAACCCTGATTTCGCCTTGTTCCAATTTCGGGGTGTGATTGTGCTGTCGGGGCCTGATGCCTACCTGCACCTGCTATTTATAGCAACTTACTAAAAATAGTAATTACTCAAAATGTCTTCAAATTTTGCGTACTAAATGCCTGAAGTGTATGGATCGTGACTGGACACTGCCTTTGCTTGACTGTTGTGTACCGCCCTTGATTTTAGGAAACCCTAATTGACCTGCTAAAAATAGCAATCATCTGATTCTTCATCTTCTACAACTCCGTTTGTCCCGAAATTCGCGCCAAAGACTCTTCATCACATGTTTGACTCGTACCCGTTGAGATCTGGTGCTGACCTGCCATTTATGGCTGCTTCTGAAGTGATTTACTATTTATAGTAAGTGCTCGTTTCTGAGACTTCCTTAGCTCCGTTTGACCTGAAATTTGGACAGTATGCTCTTCGTTGGTGAAGTTGCCCGATTGTGCTGATGCCGAGATCAACTTTCTATTTATAGCCTGCATCTGGAACATTTTACTAAAAATAGCAGGTTCTCCGATTGCCTCCAAATTTTGCCAGCAGACCTCCTGAAAGACGTTGACCATGATGGATATCTCAGTTTTGAATGCTTTGACCTCTGACTCCTCGTTTTTAGCGCTGAAGCTCGAAACCCTAATTTTGTGCATGTTGCTCAGATGAGCTCCGTTTGACCTCATTTCAGTTGCATGATGATCAATTTGCGTTTCTGAGGTGTTGAGTAGCTGCCCAAGTGATACCTGCTAAAAATAGAAAGTGGCCGAAAAAGTGACCGACTGACTGCCGGATGATCTTGCATGTCATACTGCCTCGAAAAATCTTAAAAACCCAGAAAAACCCAGAAAAATCTCCAACATGCAAGCACCGCTAAAAATAGTAAAGCTCGAAAAGTGGTCACCCATTTGCATGTTACACCGCCGCTCTTTTGAAAACCCGTAAAGAAAAATGCCGACATAAGCCAAAACGTCGACGCCCTAATATCGGCCTCGGGCCAATGCCAAAGTCGCCATCCTACTTTGCATGTCACATCACCGCTAAGGTCTCAAAACCCGTAAAGAATCTCCGTGACATGTTGAAAAACTCTGCCTCTAAGCCCTGAAAATTGCCTCCGAAGGCAGAACTGCTAAAAATAGCAAGTTGTCCGTTTCAGTTCAAATTTGACCTGTGAATAGCCTGATGTGCTCCGGACGCAGTGTGATTGTCGGAATCTCAAAAATACTGAAGGATTGCCTGTAATTGCACACTTACTAAAAATAGTAAGTTGCCAGAATTCGATGAAATTTCTGTGGAAACCTGCTGGAAGCATACTAATAACAATGTTAAGCTCAATTTGCAATTTATTCACCTCATTTGACTTTAGGTTGGCTGGAAAATTCAAAACCCTAATTTTTCGGACTTGGCCAAAATTTCAAGCTTAAACTCAATGACGGGCACAATCCCGGAAAGACAGACTATAGAAAAGAGAGACAACGACAAAACGAACGAAAAGCAAAGCCAAAATTAGGGGGTCCCCATTTGCAATGGGGCGATGTGTGAAAAACGTCACAACAGGGTTTTGTCCAGAAAAGGATTCTAAGACAATCCAGAACGTCAGATATGCGAAAATATGACTTCTACTCGATTGTACAAAGACTTTTTAGTTGAGAAAATTAGTAACTCGAGAACGAATGTTCTAAAGTTAAAAATTCCTATAAAATCAAGCGCACGATTTTAACTTGAGGAAATTATATGAAAATGATCTAGATGTTGACACTTGTCAAATTCGCCAATTTCAGGAACATGCGAACTGGAATTTGAGAGAAATCTGAGATTCAAGGAGGAAAAAGACGTTTTTATGATGCTCTTCTTCAATGAAAATCGCCCTTGAATTCTTCAAATTGCTGACAATTGTGAACTTTGAACCTGCAAAAAGATATGTTAGATAAAATCGCCTTTGAAAATTGATGAGGAATTCGCCTTTGGTCTGGAAGAAATTCGAATTTGCCTTTGCTTGAAAACCACGAATTTATCTTGAAATTGCGCCTTTGTTCTTGAAGAATTTCGAATTTCTCTTGAAATTTCCTTGAGAAAATACGAATTTATATGAAATTTTGTGAATTCGCCCTTGCTTACTAAAGGATTGCGAATTTCTTTAAGCTTTTGCTCTTTGAGAATTCGCCTTTGCTTACTGAAGGATTGTGAATTTCTTTAAGCCTTTGCTCTTTGAGAATTCGCCTTTATTTCAAAACCACGAATTTATATGAAAAAATACAAATTTCTCTTGATAAAATTCGCCTTGAAGAAATACGCCTTTGTTTCAAAATATGAATTTCCCTTGAAGATGCGCCTTTGCTTCTTGAAGAAATACGAACTTCTCTTGAAGATATGAATTCCTCTTGATGAATTTGATTTCTCTTGAAGCTTTGTGAATAATATAAAGGTGGCGCCATGCCTAAATAAGAAGAAATTTGCACCAACTGGTAACTGCAAGAATTCAAAACCCTGACTAAAATAGAAGATCTCTGATTGGCCCCTTTTCAGTTTCACTGCCACTGACTGGAAGTTTAAATAAATAATAAAATATTCATTATCATGCAATTTGAGAACTTAGCATAAAGAGGGCGCCAATCTTAAATAAAGTCGCCATTTAGTGCTAAAATGCAATAATAAATATTAAATATTATTAAACTTCAGTTGATAATTCAGAATGAAGCTTTGAGATTCACCGTTAGACTTCACCGATAACGAAAAGTCATCTCTTGAGCACATAGGCGTCCATTTGCTCAAGATATTACACTTTTTATTAACTTCCTATTTTATAGCTGACAGCAAAGTTACAACTGGCCAACTTCAACACTGATTTTTGAGTGATCGGGAGATGCTAAGACTAAGCTGAAGAATTCATCGGAAAGCCTACTAAACAAGGAAGAAATGTCTGTTGGGAGACACTACTGCAAAATCCATCATTTAACACCCTGAAAAATTAGGTGCCCCTGATTAAATTCATTTACGGATTCCATACTTAAACCATTTCTTCAAATTGCCATCTGACACTTCAAATGGCTGCCAACGACGAACGACGAACCCTGCTGACAGGAAACGAAGCTCACTGCATGCCTGGACTCATTCTGCATCCAACGACTATACGCACGACATCTAAAAAGTTCATAAAGGGCCTCAAAAGTAAAAGCGCCCCTGGCCTTCAGTTGCACTGGCACCATTTTGACGAAAGTCGAACTTTCAACCAGATGCCCTACTTCAACCTCTGATATCTAGAGCTAGGATGATCCAATTCAGGCACTATCTATTTTAACGAACAGCCAGAAGGGCCCACAAGAGAAGTCTTTAGAGGTGACGAAGCAAGAAAACTGCTTCTAAGACCTCAAAAACGCCAGTGTGTATTTTATTTAAAATATTCGCTCCAGACTTGGCCATTTTCCGGATGTCTTCACTTTTCAGCATTTCACCAAAGACCTCGCACGTACGAGCGTTTGCCAAATCCCGAAGGCTGACGGCTGGGCTCGTTGAATAGGTAAAGTAATTACGCTCAAGTCTCGTGAAGACTTCGAACGCGAACGACCTCATCTGATAGGCCTAAAGGCTAGGCACCTCTGGATTGTAGAAAAACAATGCAAATTTTATGTTGGTCCGCCCGTGAAATTACGTGCTTGGTAGAATCTCTGCCACGATCACCTGGAACGTCAGATCAACAGACAGGATGATGCATCGCGGAGCTAGACTAGAGTAGTATTGATGTCAGGAAGACTTCATCTGCAAATTTCACCATCTTAAGGGTCATTTAAACCAGCGCCCCTGAGCTGTAGTTGCGCTAGAAACACAACAAAGAAGCTCTGGAACATGAAAACTCTAGTATAAGCTCATTTTTAGATGTCGACTGTCGGAGCTCTGGGACCCGGATGACTACGTTTGATATCTCGTTGGATGAGCAGACTAGTCGAGAAGAGATTGACTACATTAATCATCAAAAATACCAGAATCTACCCCCTCTTCAAGATGAGCGCCCTCGCGCGCTTTTGCCTGAAAAGGAACAAATTCTCATATCTGGAACCATAGTTGGAAAACTCAGACTCGCCGCGGACTCGGCAGCCCAAAAATATGACTCGGACTCGGGACTCGGCACGGACTCGGGAAAAGACTCGGCTAGGACTCGGCAAAAAAAAAAAACCGTAGTTTTACAAAAAAACAAGAACAAATTAATGCATTTAGAGAACATAAGAGCCTAATTTGATTATCAAACACTTATAATTCAAAGATTACACATGTCATATGATCATCAAACACTCAATAATTGAAATTTCATCATTCATAGTCATCAAATACTCATAGTTTCAATGTAGAAACATCATAAATTTATAAATGTTTACATATAATCATGTCAAAAAGAGGAAAACATTAACAACCACATGTAATCTACATCTTCCTTTTTCCCCTCCCAATGGTACTCAATTTTGGAGGCCTAGAACTAGAAGGTGCCCGTGCTATAGTATCCAAACGAGGACTAGGAGATCGAGAAGGGGAAACATGATATTCGAATGTGTCTTCATCGTCCTCCATGGCATCCAATCTTGCTGCTTCTTCTTCTGCTGTTGCTCTCTCTAATTCAACAAGATCCTCATCAGTAAGGAAGACATCAGCCTCATCATTTTGTTCATCAATAGTCCATTCACCATATGGATCAATGTCATCCAAGTCGATGGACTCGTGTGAAACACCCTCCACCTTTCTAGTTCGAAGGCGAAGGTTGTACCGAACAAAAACTAAATCATTTAGGCGCTGCTGAGTCAACCTATTCCTCTTCTTTGTGTGAATGTTCTCAAATAAACTCCAATTCCGTTCACACCCAGAAGCACTGCATGGCTGTGACAAGACACGTATGGCTAGCTTTTGAAGATTTGGTGTGCTAGCACCATAGTTCTCCCACCATAGATCTACAAAAACATGTTTAAAAAATATAAGTATTAAGAATAAGAATAAAGTAAACAATCTATATGTAAGAATCAAGTTTCTAATTTCATTTTTTACCTGGTTGTTGTTTTCCTCTCCTTTCAATTGCTTGTTGGGAGGAAAAGAGTCTCCCCTCTGCACCTTTGTAGACCTTGAATAGATAAAAGAAAAAGTAAATCAAATATAGAAAATTCATAGATAGTCAAGGCTCAACATTGCAAATTCATAAATAAGATGTAACAAATCTCACCTCCAACTCATCAAGCACTTTATCTCTCAGCTCAGGATCAGGCACCATCCTATCAATGCATATGACAAGACCTTCCATGACCTCCTCATCCGCCTTAAATGTGTCCGAGAAGTAGAACTTCGGATTCAAGAAGTAGGCAAAGGCATGGATCGGCTGGTGGAGTTGGTGTGTCCATCTCCGATCAATGATGCGCCATATGATTTCATATTTCCTTTTGTTTCCGCCATAGTAACGTGATATGGCCTCTTTGGCCCTATCCATGGCCTCATAGATGAACCCCATTGGCATGCCATCTCCATCCACCATACGAAGAACCCTCACCAAAGGTTCTGTCACCTAAAAAAATGAAAACAAATGTTAAATCATAACAAAATTAACCCCTCAAAAAATAAAAACAGCAAATAGATTATCATGTATAATTTATTTTTGTGTGATTGCTACTTACCCCCATCAACTCCTCTCCATTTTTGATGAATGTCTCATCAAAAACTATGGCAACAATCCTCTCCCCTTCAGGTCTATTGGAAAATGAGGACTCCTTCCAAGCATCAGACACGAACATTTGTTTGAGATGACCAATGGCACCAAGAATGCTTTGCAATGTGAGGAAGTGGCTAGCAAATCGTGTCACTCCAGGTCGCACAAGGTCCTTGCCATTTGTAAATTTCCTCATCAAAGAAAGCACCCAAGTATGGTTGTAGATAAATTTTGTAACACTTTTTGCATCTTCAACCACACTTTTGACCCATGAAATCTTCCCAATGTCCTCTAGCAATAGGTCTAAGCAATGTGCAGCACATGGAGACCATGCAATTGTGGGATACCTCTCCATAAGTAGTCTACCTGCAGCTACATATGCAGCTGCGTTGTCTGTGATGATTTGGACAACATTATCAACTCCAACCTCCTGGACCAACCCATCTAATAGATTGCATAAAGTCTCAGCATTTTTAACTTCATGGGAGGCATCTATTGATTTTAGAAACACCAATCCACCATTAGAGGCCACTAAAAAGTTAAGGAGAGTTCTATTTCGTCCATCTGTCCACCCATCAGATAAAATGCTGCAACCTTTTCTTCGCCAAAATTTTTTTTGCTCATCAACCACAAGTCGTGTATTCTTTACGGCTTCCTCTAGCAATGGCCCACTCAAATCTTTAGATGATGGGGTCTTAAACCCCTTTCCTGCAACTGTAAGGGCATTCACCAAACCTTCCCAATATGGGCTGTTTGCAACATTGAAAGGTAGATTATTGTAGTACCAAAAGTTTGCAGCAGCCATCCTAGCTTCTTCATGTTTTTCTTTATTCCAACCAGTACCTTCAAGTGAAGGTTGTGCTCCTAGAACATTACGTGGAATAAAATAATTTGGTCCTGATGAAGGACCCTGACTAGCAGTAGAAAAGGAACCATCAGGACTCTCACCAAAAGATGAATGTGGAGCACGGAAGCTTGGACTTGCAACACCATGGGGCATAGAGGGTGTAGATTGGGATTGAGATCCACTCATCACTGCTGTTAGGGCATCTTTTGTTTTTTGTCTTTCCTCTTTCTTAAGCTCGTATTCAGCAAGAAGGGCCTTCATCTCTCTAATGATCTCAGGAGTAGTATTCTTGCATCCCTTGTAATGTCCCCTTCTCAAGCCTGACATTTCCAGTGACCGTTGGCCTTTCTTTGGGAACCCGAAGGCTAGTCGGAAGTTAAAATTAGGGTTTCCTAATTTTGAGGAGGTCATTGCTCAGAGATGGTGGATTCAATGGCAGATTCCTTCTGGGTTTTCAGAGGGCTTCGCAGTGGTATGATCATCTCGGCATTCAGAGCACTTTTTGGAATTTACTATTTTTAGTAAATTCTATTTTTGGCAGCTTTCCAGATGAGCTCAGGTTGGTTGACTTCCGGCTTCAGATTGATCAATTGACTTCATCAGTATTGGCTTCAGGGCACTTTCGGAGAAATAAGTTAAGTCATTTAAATTAAAAAGTCACGTTTTAATTATTATATTTTAACGTTGACCCTTGGCTTAGAGTTAATGACTTAAGGTTGTTTTAAAAAGGTGGTCATTTGAGGGTGGCGCCTCATTAATGAATATTTTAATAATTTCTAAAGTCTGAGCAAGCTAATGTTGGGCGCATTAATTAAAGTATGATATTTATTCAAAAATATCAAATCAAAAGCTTGAAGGCAAAAGTACGCCCATCATTGAGGAGAGTGGGTTTTGACCTAAAAACAGATTTTAGGGTTTTGCGAAGTCAACGGAAGAAATTATAAAGAGGAGTCTTAGTGCATCATTTCTTCATCTTTGGACGACTATACTGTTATGCTGCCGGATTGGCTCTGGGACTGCTTCGAGGAATGAAGGCCTCCTAGCTTGGGCATCACTTCGTGTCTGGAAGACGACATCTAGTGGTGAATCATTGTACTGTGAGTGCATTTAGTTTGTGTTGGTTTTCAGATCATTGCATAGTAGAGTCGAATTGGCATTTTGTAGTTTCAGCTTTTTGCATTGTTCTAGACAGCAGATTTATTGTTTTACTCATATCTCAAAAAAGACAAAAAAGATAGTTCTGGGTATTGCATTTGTAGCTTTGTTTAGGAGAGGCGAACTTGTGTTTCAAATCTTAGATTTTATGGTGTTGTATTTAATTTTTAAAGCAAAGTCGAACTTTCCAGCAGGCCGTACCATTTGCTTATTGCATTGATTTCCGTGAAAATTAATTAGTAGCTTTTCAAAGCTGTTTCTTGCATTTGGTCTAGGCGCCTCTTCATTATCAGCATTTTGCATATAAGAATAGGCCATTTGGGTGAGCATCGAGAGAGTTACGAGCCATTTAGTGAATTCTTATGTTGCTGTTCACAAGATTTTAAAGTACAGATCTGTCAAGAACAGTTCACAGAAATCTGCATGTCTGATTTGGGGTTTGGCATTGAGATTTACTTAAAGCTTGTAGCAGATTTATAATTGGATGTACTCTTTGCAAAGCGTTTGATATTTTGACATTGCAGGCAATAATTGTCATTTGTAAACTGGCAGTAGTACTGACCAGTGTTCATTAATATTGCTCTGTCACGAATTGTAAACTCATTCTTCCTATCAGCATTAGTTTGTAATAGTTATAGCTCCGCCCTATGGTAGCTACTTTCCCGTCTTGGGTCAGCAAACACATTCTGGGTGTCGAGTAATTTTATCTTTCAGCATTATTTACTTCAAGCATTTGTTGTTGTAATCACTCCGTCATATGGTCGCCCCTCACTCCGCATTGGATTGGGTAGCACATACTTGACGTTGAGTTCCTTTCTGTACTTAGCGTAGAAGACCCTCTGACCAATGCTCACCATCATCGGTGCCATACCGGTTAGAGTTACAGCATAAGCAGTTTGTTTCAGATCCTCTGACCAATGCTCGCCATCATCGGCGCCATTCTGGTTAGAGTTGCTTTCTTGCACGTTTTGGTTTTCTCCTCTAACCTTAACAGGTGCGCTGCGTTGTAATCTGTTAATTGAAAAACGAAAAAAATTGGCTCGGAATATTTCATCCCTCCACATTTTGCCCAGGGATTCTAGCAAGGTGGTATTTTAATCTGTTTATTCCACCTGTCATCCATTTGTTGCATTCATGACATGTCAATTCACCTTTTTTATTTCC
Source organism: Sequoia sempervirens (assembly GCA_007258455.2). Classification (NCBI taxonomy): domain Eukaryota; kingdom Viridiplantae; phylum Streptophyta; class Pinopsida; order Cupressales; family Cupressaceae; genus Sequoia; species Sequoia sempervirens. The sequence continues at coordinate 22,269 of VDFB02128137.1, read as the reverse complement.
TGGAATTCCATACTTCCATGCAGGGTCTTTTTTTACTCCCTTTGGATTTGAAGACGACATTGCTGTTTCAAGTTCAAAATGGAAAAAAAAATCAGCTAGGGTTTGCTAAAAAATCAGCAAATAAATGTGATTCAAAATTTCAAAGTTTCAAACATTTGCAAAAGAAAAAAAATGCAAAATCAAGCTAGAAAGTAGAAACAATAAGAATTAGGCTATTAAGGAAAATAAAAATAAAAATTGGCAGCATTTCCCCTTATTTTTCTTGATTTTTTAAATTTTGAATGCAAAAAAATTGAAGAAAACAAACAAAAAGCAGTGTTAGATCACTTACCTTGCTCTATTTTGACCTTTTTGGTTCGTTCTCCATTCTTCTATCAATCCCAAAGCAATTTGCAGACCTGGTTTTCACAAGTGAGAGTCAAAAAATGAAAAAAAAAGCCAAAAAAACGTGGGTTTTAACCCTTTTGGACTCAGGCAGAGTCCTGGGACCCAGTCCCGACCGACCTGAGTCCCGAGGTCGACTCGAGAGTCCCTCTCGCTACTCGACTCCCGAGTCTGTGGCGAGTCGACTCGGGGTCGGGACTCCCGAGTCGCCGCGAGTCCGCCGAGTCCGCAAATATGTCTGGAACTTTAGGAATTTCAACTTCTGTCGCCAGTTGCCGGAACTGCAAGTCTCGGAAAGCTTTGCTGGATAGCTCATCGGATAGCCAGACCAATTCTGAAGAGATTGACTGTATGCATGGGTGTTTTCAACAAGATCTTGACCTTCAAAAAGAAGGGCGCCCCTGGGCTACAAGTGCTCTTTTCTGCTTTTCCTCTGAGAAATCTTCATAATTTAACCTTTGAAAACATAATCACGATCACTGAAATGACCATGTGCAACGTGAAATGTTGTCGTGAGACGCTCCTCCATCGTGAAATGCTCCATTCTGAGTCTCTGCTTCAGGTTCTGATCAATAAAACTGACTTTGACTGACAAAATATTGACAAAAACTCCATGCTTGATATTACCCAAAACTGTATTTTACATCATTTTAGCAAGGTTTAGACTCTTATATGCAAAATGCCTTGATGGAGCAAAAAATTTGGTTTGGGTACAACAATATTATAAGTCTATTGGATTAAAATATTATTATCAGAAATATATTTGGGAAGTAAGTTTAAATATAATTTTAAACATATATATGTATATAAAATATATATCTATACATATACATAGATATATCTATTATATACGATTATGTAATAATGATGCTTGCAGCCATTATTAAGCCTTATAAGTATGGTTCTTTAATATGAATATGGATAATAGATTCTTATTCGCTTGATTTATACTAAGCAATATCTTTTGAATGTTAAGAACAAATCGAACATCAAGGCAATTGGAGCAGGTCAAACATAATTATCTGCACTCAGCAGACATGGGCAGAAGTCAACAATCGTTAATATATTTGCATCTTAGAATATAGCAGTTTTATATTTTAGAAAGAATTGTGGTATGTACTGATATGATTATTGTGAATGACGATATGTCTATTAATGTATAATCTCTATGAATTTGTATATATATATTTAGTATTTGTAATTCTCATCAAGCAACTATGAGGAGGAATGGGAGAAGTATGAGTAGGGTGAGCAGATACTAGATTACTTTCTAAGTACACCACTCCATGTGGATGGTTGGGTGTCTACCACTTGGGGCCAAGGAAGTGATTGACCACCCTTGGGCTTAGAAAGAGGAATCTACAGGTCTCATATTGTAGCTTTTCCCCAATCTCTACATGAATGGATTGCTGGGAAAGATCCAAGAAGTCTCAATCATAAGAACGATGGATAAGGCAACATGGATAGGGAATGCAGATACAAGTTTATCCACTAAGTACACCACCCCATGTGGGTGGTCGAGGGTCTGCCACTTGGGGCCAAGAGGGATGGTATATCCACTCTTGGGCTTAGCTTGGATAGCTTCAGGCGGACTTATCATGTTTCCCGTCCAATTACTATTATGATTAAACTCCCTTTATGCATTATGGATATGGTTTAGTTTAAATATATTTGGAATAGTTATGTATTTACATGGTTCAAATAGATGAGACATTTATTATATATATTTGATCATATGAATTATATTCCAATATTATCTAACATGATTACAGGACCTAAACCAAGATTTATCTTTCTTAAAGCATTTAATTGGTAAGTTATAACCCTAACTACTTGTGATTCTAGGGCAAGATTTAGGGAAATCCCAAAAGGGGACATTACAAATAAAACATTCATTAATCTTCATCTACAATTATTTCATATGTACTATTATATTCCATTTGCATTACAATAGGTAGTGTTTTGGCAATAAACACTCTAGGGGTGCCTAAATTGACTCAAGTGTCAAAATTTCAAAGTCGAAACATGGAAAAGTGATCTCAAGTACTCAAGAATTATAATATCCCCAATGGAATAATTTCTAAACTTTTGCAATTGACATAAGTAATCATGCATGCTTTGATACCACTATAAGAACCCCTACTTATTCTGCCTTGAATTTTTAGTTTGTGTTGTTTGGCATTTTGTCAAACACTTTGCATGCAATCTGATTTTCTGAGTATGCTAAGAGTTTTGGATGTTTATTTGTTGATTAATACTTTATGTTTTGATGTGCAAGGACATGAAATAACAACATACAAACATATATTGAAATACAACATGAAAGAACATAAATAGCTTCTTATTTCTCCTTGAAAACAATGTATATCAGACCTAATAAGTTTCTGATCTGATTACAACAGCAAGCTATTCCAGTTTGATTTCAATATAGAATGAAGTACATTGTGAAATATGCTAACCAATTTTTTTGATAAATTAACACATCACAACCAGCACTTAGCCAAATTGATTAGCGTTAGCTCCAAATAGAAAACCAAACTTGAAAGAACTACTCAACGTCAAGAATGTGCACTCAAGATCCCATTGAGGGCGAGGTGCTAACATATGACGGAGTGTTTAATTGAAACTAGAAATTAATAGGCGGATAACCAGCCATGAAGAGCATTTCCACACTACCATCAAACAGTGGGGGGAAAAAATTACAAATAAAACAATTCGTCCGCTGCGGCGGGCATCCACATAGTTGTGGGGATTCACCACTACAAAAGTGGGTACAAGAATATTACAATCAGATTATCCACACTGGCGATAAACCATCCAGGGGTACTTATGTGTGAAGAATAAGAATTAATTGCAGCAATTTAAACTGGAACAGTACTACTGTTTACAGTTTGTACAAATAAGAAATAAACTGCAAATTACAAAGAATTACAATTGAGCTCAATCTACTAGTCTGGATGAGAAGCAGCAAATTCCAACTAGATGTTGTATTTCAAACATGAAATTGGATGATTGGCTAGGAGGTAGCATCCTCGAAGCAAGAATTCATTTGTCATTCCGACAGCATAACAGTATAATAACATGAATGGATCCCAAAGTTGAGATAAAGCCTTCATTTTATAGAAGAGTAGAAGACTCTTCAACTCCTCAAGAAAAGACGCCAACAGTCACAGAGACTCTTCAAATTTCCACAGAACCATTCAGCTTCTCAAAAATGCGTCCACTTTACAAGGCAATATAAAAATCTTTATTTTAAAATATTAACTCCTTCAAAAAGGCGTCCACTTTATTTCTCAAGGCTTTTGTCTTTATTAAAAAATTAAATCACTTTTATGAGAGCATACCCCTTCCAAGTCCCCCTTTTAAACACAACTTAAGTTGTCTTGCTAGGCCAAGGGGTCAACTGCAAAATATAACCTTGATGCCTTTATTCAACATAAAAATGCCTTAAGAGGACAATCATGAACTGCAAATGAAAGCTCCAACTGGAAATGAAGCACTGAAGGCTGACAAACTCCATACTACTTAAAATAGAATTTACTATAAATAGTAAACTCTCAGAAAATGCCAAAGAACCTCAGAACAGGAAACCCTAATTTTACCTCACACACGCCTATAGGCTTCCGGAATAGGCTGATGAGTGTCGGAACAGATTACTGATGAGAAGGGGACATTACTGTCCGCCCTCCTCGAAATTGCTTGTCCTCAAGCAACTGAAAAGATGGATGCAACAAAATCTGTTCTCCTTCCCACGTGGCATCTTCAATAGGCAAATTCCTTCATCTAACCAAGTATTCTTTGATTGTCCTCCTCCTCAAAGAACGCTCTCTAGTATCAAGGATTTCTTCAGGAATCAACACCAACTGACCTTCCTCATCCAATGGAGGTAATTCTGAAATAGCCACCACGTTGTGTCCAATTTCCTTCTTGAGGCGTGACACATGAAAGACATTATGTACTTTGCTTTCAGCTGGAAGCTCCAACTCATAAGCAACTTCACCAATCCTCTTGGTGACTTTGAAAGGACCATAAAAATGTGGCTTCAACTTTTCTGCACCACTTTTCTTGAGAGAAGATTGTCTATATGGCTAAAGCCTCAAGTAGACCATGTCCCCAACTTCAAAAGACCTCTCAACACGTTGCTGATCAGTGTATAACTTCTGTTGATTTTGAGCTTGTTGCAGATTTTCCTTGAGAGATTTCAAGATGTCTTGGCTCTATTGTAACATATCCTGTGCTTGTGGAGTTCTACTATCACCAAACACTAAATCAACAAAATTAGTAGCTTCATAACCATAAAGAGCCATAAAAGGTGACATCTTAATTGACATGTGATAAGAAGAGTTATAACAATACTCTCCTAAATGAAGCCATTTAATCCAAGCTCTTTGCTGTCCTGAAACATAGTTTCTTAGGTAGCCCTCTAACCATTTGTTAACAATTTCTGATTGCCCATTTGTTTGTGGGTGATAACTAGTGCTTGGAGTAAGCACTGTCCCACTCAATCTGAAGATCTCTTGCCAAAAAACACTTAGGAACTTGCTGTCCCTATCATTGACAATAGTTTTAGGCAATCCATGCAAACGGAAGACCTCTCTGAAAAATAACTCAGCCACTTGAGCTGTTGTAAATGAAGTGGTGACAGCAAAGAAATGAGCAAATTTCGTTAGTCTATCAACCACAACAAAAATACAATCACGTCCTTGCACCTTGGGCAACCCTGTGATGAAATCCATGGCAATACTTTTTCTGATTCGGAATGGGCAAAGGCTGTAGTAGACCAGCTGGATAAGAGTGTTCATTTTTATTTCTTTGACAAATCGGACACTCTCTAATGTAGTTCAAGACTTCTTCTTTCAACCCTTTCCAAGTGAATCTTTCACGAATCTGCTTATAAGTCTTGAAAATCCCTTGATGACCAGCAAGGGGAACATCATAAAAAGATTGTAGAATCTTCTTTTTAAGCTTAGATTCTTGCACTAAAAAGATTCTATCTTTGTAGTAAATTATCCCATCAACCAACTTATACCTTTCATCAACCAAATGACCTTCTAGCAAGCTGGTTGCAAACTGATTTTTAACATAATCAGCAGCAATTAACTCCTTCCAATCTGCTGATAACTCACAAAGTGACTGCAAATGAGGCCTTCTTGAAAGAGCATCAGCCACTATGTTATTTTTCCCTTTGACAAATTCAATGTCAAAGTCATATGCTTGGAGCTTACCTACCCACTTCTGCTGCCTTTCATTCAAATCCTTTTGGCACATAAAATGTTTAAGACTTTTGTGGTCAGTCTTAACAACAAATTTACTTCCCACCAAGTATTGATGGAATTTAGACAAAGCATGCATGATGGCAAGCATCTCTTTGTCATAAATGGAGTAAGTTTTTTCTGCCCCTCTCAACTTCCGACTCTTGAAGACAATAGGATGTTTGTCTTGCATTAGAACAGCTCCAACACCTTCACCTGAAGCATCACACTGTAATTCAAAAGGTTTTGTAAAATCCGGAAGTGCCAACACTGGACATGTACTCATGATTTGCTTAAACTTATCAAAAACTTCTTGTGCCTTCTTAGTCCAAAGAAAAGCTCCTTTCTTTGTAAGATCTGTGAGAGGTGCTGCTTGGTGAGAATATCCTTTCACAAATCTTCTATAGAATCCACATAACCCTAAAAATCCTCTCAAATGAGAAATATTCTTTGGAGTTGGCCAATCAAGAATGGCTCTTATCTTTTCTGGATCAACTTTCACACCCTTTGAACTGATAATGTGGCCAAAATATAAGAGTTCTGTCATCCCGAACTCATACTTTGATTCTTTGGCGAACAAACATTCCGCCTCTAAAATACTAAGTACTTCTTCCAAATGCTTAAGGTGCTCTTCCCATGACTTACTGAATATGAGAATGTCGTCGAAGAAGACGAGCACAAACTTTCTCAACTGCTGTCTAAAAATCTTGTTCATACAAGATTGGAATGTAGCTGGAGCATTTGTCAAACCAAAAGGCATGACAAGAAATTCAAAATGCCCAAAATGGCATCTAAACGCTGTCTTTTCTATATCCGCCTCCCTCATTTTGATCTGATGATAGCCTGAACGAAGATCAATCTTCGAGAAGAACATGGCCCCATGGAGCTCATCAATAAGCTCATCAATCCTAGGGATAGGATATCTATTCTTGATGGTCTTCTGATTCAATGCGCGGTAGTCAACACACATACGCATTGTGCCATCTTTCTTTTTTACCAGCACCACTGCAGAAGCAAAAGGACTCTTGCTTGGTCTAATGAAACCACTCTCCAAAAGCTCCTTGATAGCTTTTTCAATCTCATCTTTCTGCTTCTTTGGATAACAGTAAGGTGTAGTCATGACAGGCTTTGCTTCTTCTAACTCAATTATATGCTTAGAACCTCTTTCAGGAGGTCTTCTAGGAGGTAAGCTTCCAAAGACTTTGCTCTTCTTTGAAAGTAAGGCTTGAATATCAAGGTGATATTGCTTTTTCTCCTCCAATGGATCAGCTGGTAGAACCAAACATTCAGCAGCCCATTCAACCTGATCGTGACGGATCAACCTTTCCATCCTCTTCAAAGATACAATTCGAGGGCTCCCATTTGACATCCCTCTTAGAATAACCTTCCTTCCATTAGACTGAAATTTAAGCTCCATAGTTTGCAAATTTAATGTGATCTCACCAAGAGATCGCAGCCATTGTATGCCTAGCACAACATCAGTGTCTCCAATTCCCACCACATAAAAATCATCTTTAATTTCATAATTTCCTAACTGCATAGAGAGATTAGGAATCTTTCTCGTGCAAAACATAGTAAAACCATCTGGAACCATTACCTTGAAGCCATCAAATTCCTCAGTCTTCAATCCCTTCTTAGCAACTAATCCTTCATCAATAAAATTATGAGTTGCTCCAGTGTCAATTAGGGCAACAATTCTCTGTGAATTCACAACTCCATGAACCCGAAAGGACTCATTTTTTTGAAAGCTTGATAGTTGTGCAAAGGCACTACCATCTCCCACCTCATCGGACTTCTCTTCTGGATCTTCTTCACCTTCACTACCTGCTGATTCGTATTGCTGATCAGACGAATCAGATTCTGATCCATAATCAGAATAGCCCTCCATTCGATTTGCTTTGCCTCTTCCATAGCAACGGTGACCCTTAACCCAAGGCTCACGGCAAGTGTAGCAAACTCCATCTTTTCTAAGCTGTTCTTTGAGCTCTTCTGACAACCTTGGTGGAAACTTCTTGGGCAGATTTGAAGAATGTTTTTTTATCTTTCTTATGGCTGAATGGTTTTGAATGAAACTTAGGCCTTGGGGCTGCCAACTCCATGCTCCTAGCTTTCTTGATAGCTTCATCTAATGTTGGTGGATCAAACGCTTTGACCCAACCCTTCAAAGGCTCCATTAAACCTTCAGCAAAAAGAACCACAAGTCTTCTTTCAGTAATGTTAAGCACCATTACTGACAACCTCTGAAAATCAGCCACATAGTTTTCTAAAGATCCTTGCTGTTTCAATTGTGCCAATTCTCTGAATCTTAATTCTGGATCCTTAGTATCAAATCTTTCAATCAACTTATTGGTAAATTCACCATATGTGCGAACGAGGTTATGGCCAAGAGTGACCAAACCATGAGTCCACCATTCATGAGCTATCCCATCCAAATGCAAAGTAGCAAATTTGATAGCATCTTCTTCTGGCATGGGTCTGAGAGAGAGGTAGTTATCTAACTTTTGCACCCATGATCTGGCTGTACACTTATTACTACCATCAAAATGCTCCATAGTAATCTTTCCCAATGCTTGGTAGAAATCATTTCTAGGTGCCATAGGAGGATGTTGATCATTCCTTCCTCCATTTCTCCGACTCCTTTGATTCATGTATTGATCAAAGGTCCAAGTACCTCTCAAGTCAAGAGGTAAAGAAACGTACTCCATGTAAGCTTGACGTGAATCATCAGCAAAGTTTGGTGTAGCCTCAACCGATTGTTGCTCTTCCACAGTCGTGAAGACGAGAAAAAGAGGCCTAGAGGATGACCCACTAGGAATTGCGGCATGCTGACTCACAACTCTGTTTCTGGTATTCACCTCAGGACTGCCACTATTGTTATTCCCATTAACTCCACTGCTTTCTCTAGTTGAGTTATTTTGGGGCTGAATGATATTCTGAGCTGCTTGCTGATCCAACTTGGACAATAAACGGGACATCATGTCTATCATTCCGTCAAACTTCTTTTCCATCCTTTCATCTCTTTCATCCATTGCTTGCTTATGACTTTCTGCCATGTTCCCAACTGTTTTACCAATATCTACTGCTCTTCCTATTTCTCTCAAAGCCCCTGAAAAAGTATCTGCTTCTGGCACTGGCGGAAGCTGTGTCTGTTGTTTTCTGGCCTGACTTCTAGTGTAGTATTTATAATCACTGTCACTCATCTGATTACTGAATCATCGTAGTGCACAGGTTGGCAGAATCTGTAGAAACCCTAGTTTCCCCCTGTTTCTGAAGCTGACTATTCTTTTGATTATTTTGTGTGTTTTTGGTTTTTTGACTATTTTTGGGTTTTTTGCATGAATAATGAAAGAATGCGATTTTGATAGAAATTGATAATAAATTCAAATAAAATGCTATACTGCCAATATGGATAGAAAATACAAGATCTAAGAATGGCAAATCATTTATTGTTCATCTGGCTTCAATACAACAAAGATTTGACAACATGCAACAATGAATCAGCATTATTTAACAAGAACCTGGTATTATCAGCAACTAGAAATAATCAGATCTGGTACGGCTGCATTGAATGCTCCCTTCTACCTTTGTCCAGTGGTTGCAAATTGATCCAGATACTGAGGCGCCACCAATGATGAAGATAGAAGACCAGAATGCAAGGCGATTTGCATAAGATGAAGAACACGCCCCTTTTGATGCTGGTACGGCCTGCTGCAGGGTACGGCTGTGTCAAACCAGCAAGTACAAATTGTACGGCCTCCTTAAATCAATATCCAAACCCTATGATATGATGCGCCTTGATAGATATATGTTCTCTGGATGGAATCCCAACAAAACTCTGACAATGAGTGATCTCTGAATGCTCTGTAATTTCTTCTGGATGAAGAAATCCCTCTGCCTGGCAATAAATCGGATGATATTTCACACCCTCTGAATCGCTTTCAATGGAGATTGCTCGTTCCCCAATGCTTTGAGATTGAAACCCTTGGCTTCCGTGCTATGGTTGAAGACTTCAACAATTTTCAATAAACAATGACATAATGGGCTCGATTTTCAATGCAAATACCTTATACACACTGAAAAGTGTGATTTCCTTAATAATAGGGAAGCATTAAAAAGTTCAAACTTTTTATTTTAATGTTTCAATAGTCTCCGTACAAATTTTTAATTATAAAATATAATTAAAAACGTCCCCTTCCATGATGGGCGACCCCTCAGCTAAAATCACTTAAGTTATAACATAATAATATTATAACTTTATATTATAAACTCCAATAATTAATATTTAATTAAATCAATTAAATATTAATATCTCTCTCAATATTCACCCGATGCACGAGCCGTCTGAAGTTGATGAATAAAGAAGTGATTCTGAACGTAATCCATCCATACTGCTAAAAATAGCAGGGGTCCCACGCTGAGTGCCAAATACTGCTAAAACTAGCAACTCAGGCTAGAAGTGTCCGAATGAGCCTGAACGAAAGCCAACTGATCAAATACTGACAACTGAAGCTGAACCAAGCTCCATCAAGACCCTCTATCCATCCCATCAGCCTACGAGGGTCGCATAATAGGCTAATCCTGTGCTTTGAGAGATATCAACTAGAAGGGGGCATGACAGAATCATGGCTCTGATACCACTGAAATATGCTAACCAATTTTTTTGATAAATTAACACATCACAACCAGCACTTAGCCAAGTTGATTAGCGTTAGCTCCAAATAGAAAACCAAACTTGAAAGAACTACTCAACGTCAAGAATGTGCACTCAAGATCCCATTGAGGGCGAGGTGGTAACATATGACAGAGTGTTTAATTGAAACTAGAAATTAATAGGCGGATAACCATGAAATATTCCGTGCCAAATTTTTTCGATTTTAACAAATTGCAAATTACAATCAATGCACCCGTTAAGGTTAGAAGATAAACCAAAACGTGCAAAGCAACTCTAACCAGAATGTACACTAGGATCCTGATGTGGGCAAGGTGTGAGCATTGGTCAGAGGATCTAAAACAAATTGCTTATGCTGTAACTCTAACCAAGAATGGCGCCGATGATGGCGAGCATATGGTTAGAGGATCTTCTACTCTAAGTGCTGAAAGGGAACTCGACACCAAGTATGTGCTACCCAATCCAGAATGGAGTGAGGGGCGACCATATGGCGGAGTGATTACAAAATTCAATGCTTGAAAAGAAATGCTGAAAACTAGAAATTCTCAACACCCAGAATGTGCTAACCCAGAGTGGAAAAGTAGCTACCATAGGGTGGAGATGTAACTATTACAATAACTTCAAATGAAATTGAGCATTACAACCAGATTTGAACAAGAATGAGAATGACTGCCAGTACTACTGTCAGTTTTACAAAATGATGTTCATCTGCCTGCTGATATCATAGAACTTTGAAAGCTTAACATTACATCAAGAGATCGCTTCTTAGTATGGATAGAAGAGCCAAACACAATAGACCTTTCAATGTTCAGATACAAATTCTGTTTTTTTGACAAATCTGCACTCTTGAATTAAAAACAGCAGCCTATAGAATTCACTCATATGCTCATATCTCTCTCTTAACTTGCCCAAATCACTTGAAACAAAATGCAATAAGCTCTACTAGAGATGACGCCTAAGATAGAACACAAAACGCAGATCTAAAAGCCTTTAATTATTTTGCACGGATACCAATGCACAAGCTGAAAGGTACTGCTTTGTGAGAGGGGCGATCAGCTCTTAAAAAACAATGCAAGCTCTAAAAAATCTATAAACTTGAGAAGTAAGGCGCCTAAGCCCTACAATGAGAATGGGTTAATACCCAGATGCACATTTTTTGTCTTTTTGGAATTATGATTAAAAACACGAATCTGTTGTATTAAATAATGCAAAATGCTGAAAACCACTAATATGCAAATCAGATCTAACCATGCAATAAGCTGATTACAATGCATAAACTAAATGCAACTCACAAACTAGACTAAATCACCACTAGTCGATGTATTGCAAGCAAGAAGCGATGCCGGAGCTAGGAGGCCTTCATTCCTCAAAGCAATCCCAAAGCCAATCCGGCAACATAACATTTCTGTAGATAAAAGATATCCAAAAGAGAACCCAAGGCTGTCCTTTATAAGTTTCTGTTGACCTTCCTTGAAACCCTAACTTCTTTTCCAGAGTCAAAACCCTAATCAAAAGAGATGGCATCCTTTTCCATGCATCTTTAATTTTGACTTCATTTAATTAAATTTCTCACTTAAATAAATGTGTCCTCCTTAAGGCTTAGTTTTGACTTTGATAAATTTAATATATCCTCAATGATGGCGCCACCCTTCAAGTCCACCTTTTAAAATAACATTAAGTTATTTGACTAGGCCAAGGTGATAAAATAACATTTAAAATATAATGTTATTTTTAAGTGAAATGAGCTCATCTCTCCAAAACTGCATTCTGAAGCCTGAAACTGAATACGCCACTTGAGTCAACTGAAGGGGAAAGTCAACTGCCTGAGACCAACCTGTTTACTGCCAAAAATAGAATTTACTAAAAATAGTAAATTCCTGGAAATGCTCAGAAAGCCGAGATGAACATACCACTGCGAAGCTCTCTGAAAACCCAGAAAGAATCTGCCATTGAATCCACTAACTCTGAGCAAGGACATCCTTAAAAATAGGAAACCCTAATTTTACCTTCCGACTAGCCTTCGGGTTTTCAGAAAAAGGCCAACGGTCACTGGAAAGGTCAGGTTCGAGAAGGGGACATTACAATCCGCCCTTCCCAAAATTGCTTGTCCTCAAGCAATACCACCACAACTCCAGAAATTTTAAAACTAAACCATACGCAACAAGTATGATCCCTAGTTCCCAAACCCATCGCAGGAAGGACCCACCATGCCGATGCTGCTCCACTCTGATCACATCCGTGAAATCATCATGCCTATGCTGCACAAACGGAACCATGACTGCAAATGTGACATCTTCAAATCTTTTTGCAAAGAGGAAGGCAATCCTTTGCAAAAGCTCAACAAATTCAAACTCATGACTCCACATGAATTCCCTATGCCTCAACTGAATTATCATGGCACAACTATGAAGTCTGAAGAAGTTTTTCACAATTCCAACCCCAAGAGTCTCAAAATGTAGAATTAAAGCGTGGGGTAGCTCGCTGTCATGAACCAATAATGAAAATAAACCATCAGAGTTTGCATCACAAACCTCCAAAGTGGCTAAAAAACACACTAAAGTCATCTCTATCAGAAAACTACCACTTCTTTGATCAGGAGTGAGGAACCAACTCTCCTGAATGAAAGTAACTCCATAAGTAAGGTGGCTGGTCTGCCTCCAACCAGCAAGCTCGTGTCTAAAAATCTGCCCTTGTCTGAGCTGAAAGTCACTTCCAAGAACTACCGATCGTTGATCTCTCCAACCCATATTCAAAATTTCTCTCCAATCCATTTGTTGATGAACAAACGGAACCATCAAGTAGCTGGAAAAGAAGGGAACAACATCAACAAATCTGGAAATTTGATCCTTATCCCTCCAAAAGTCTTTTCCATAAGTAATAAACTCTAACAACCCAAGTTGAGAATCCCAAGCATGGATACCCAACTGAAAGTGATTTTCAACACACTGAAAAGAAATCTCTACACATTCCCAAGTGCTAGTGAGAACCAAGTGCCTTCTCATGAAACTGATGCCCCATCTAGTAAATCCTTGAAGCTTAACCATGAAAGCTTCCACATTAAGGGAGTATGAAACATAGAGTGGCTTCAAATTCAGCTCCCAAAACTGATCAAAATGATTCCAAACATCATTCCACCCAAGGGATGGATTGTCAAGAGTGCAACTACCAAAGTCTAGTTCACCTTTTTCCCATTCCTCCTGAGTAGTAGGTCTGAAATCTTCACTCGTTGCTGCTGTAATGAAGTTACCAACAGCTACCAAGACTTGTCTCTTCAACACCTTGATGTCATAGATGTTGAAATTACCTTGCTTCGTCACCTCCCATGTAGAACCTTCATCCTCAAAGCCACTTATGCATCCATTACTACTCAACATACGTGGCACATCCTCATGGAGTGATATCAAGGCATCCTTAGATTGGAGTTCATGCTTGCCCTCATGCTTGGTCACTTCACTACTTGACTCATTTTTCAAAACAAAGAGAGGATTGTCATAAGTTGCTTCAGCACCCACTTCAAAGAAGGGATTGTCAAAGACTTGGAAGCCATTCCTTTCATCTCGCTGCCCCAAAACTGCACATGCAACTTTTGATTTACTTGAAATGCTTTCAAGATCAAACTCCTCTTGAAGACAGCCAAGATCTCCAATCACTTGATTGATTTTTTCAGCTCTTTGTGCATTCTCTTGCTTGCTAAAAAGTTTGAAATCAGCAAACCGGTCTTCAACCTCTGTTAGAGCCAACTGAGTTTCTTTCAACTTGTCCTTTGTTGATTTAAGCTCCAGAGTGAGCTCATCAACCAAACTCTCCTTTTCTTGGAAAACACTGAAGGACTTCTTTGCAAGTTCAATAGCACGATCCCGATCCTCCATCAAGTGTATGTAATCTGATTTCAACGCCTCCAAAGAGTCTCTGATGAGTCGCAAATTGAAAAGAGCAACTTCATCCTTAACTCCTCTTTTTCTCTCTGCAAGCTGAGCCTTCCAGTAGAGATCTTCAATCAAACTATGAGTGCGATCAAATTGGGATAGAATTCACACTTCCCTCTTAAAGGACTCTTTGTCTTGACCTTCCCACTCAAGAATATGCAAAGATGGCGGATTGCTGGTTGGCTGATTGTCAAAATCAGAACTTTGTTTTGTGTCTTTGCGGCCATCATAGCTGTTCCAGCTTTCGTTTCTTACACCATCAACTAGAGGAGAATGCTCATTGTCATGAAAGGCATCATACTCCACAAAGTCTTCAACCCATTGCTTGCAATCAGCTTCGTGCATTGATAAATCAGCTTTGTGTTTAGTAACACCTTCAAACTCTCCATCTTCAAGAGCCATATGGTCTTCAAGCTCTTCTTCTTCCTCATTGTCTTCTTGATCAAACATTATAGCAGCACCCAACTTGCTCAATGGATCATAGTCATCCGTTGTTCGGAAAGTTTCTGTAGAAACATTTTCTTCATTAGCAGTTGCAACCACTTCAAAGACATCATCATGGAGCTTCTTTGAACCCTCTTCTCCTTCGAAGACAACTTCCTCTTCAATGGCCACCTCATAGTTTGCCATGCAAACTGATTTTTGATCTTCATCTGGATCAAAGGGAAATTCATCCCACAAAGGTTCTTTATCATACCTTGGTGTCAACCAACCAGGATCCCAAATGGAAAAAGGCTGACTGTTTTGATCAAGAGAAAAGTACTCTTCATGCTTCTCTTGGAGTGTTGAGTCTTTGAATAGGTCACCCAGTAACTCACTTGAACTGGTTTCTTCATAAGTCCTTCTCTCCAAGGGCTTAGTTTGATGCTCAAACCCAATGTCACCATCATAATGAAATGAAGAATCTTCATTGCCTGCTGTTTTGAAAACATCACTGTCATTATCTTCATCATGGGGAAGTATGTCATTGATTTCTTCATTAGCAGCCCAATGAATACCAAAGAGGTCTTCTTGGCTACTTGTCATACATTTGTCTAGTGAAAATTCTTGAGAGATTTGAACAGCAGCAAGAGGTGAATATTCCTTGACCAAATCCTCAACTAGAAGAGGAATAAACACATCAGAATCACCATTAACAACATCACCTTGGTAATGATCATAAGCTGGTTCAAGGACACCACTAGTGTTTTCTTCATCTTGTTCTTTTTCAACTAACTCATCCCACACAACCGTCATACCAACAATTTTTGTGAAGCCCTTAGCCTCAAGACCTTCATTGGATGTATTTTCATTAGAACTCAAGACGGCTGTTATGTTCTTTTCACTGAACTGTTCTTCATCACTTCCTATCACATGCAAATCTAAGGAAGTATTTTGGGGTTCTTCCACACACTTTTCAACTATCAGAGTTTCTTCATCAAGCTCACGATCAATATGAGGTGCCATATGCACCTTGCTATCCCGACTTTCAGACCTAGCATAAATCTTTCTGATTCCCCATTTTATGTCAGGATCCTTCATTAGCGTACACAGTTCATGCATTAACTCAAGTAGTGACTTCTCTGTAGTCATCTCTCTCTGTATGTAGTGTCTGGTATCTCTGTCACTCATCTGTCAAATGAACTCTGTTGGGCACAGGATGGCAGGATCTTGGCTCTGATACCACTGAAATATTCCGAGCCAAATTTTTTCGATTTTAACAAATTGCAAATTACAATCAATGCACCCGTTAAGGTTAGAAGATAAACCAAAACGTGCAAAGCAACTCTAACCAGAATGTACACCAGGATCCCGATGTGGGCAAGGTGTGAGCATTGGTCAGAGGATCTAAAACAAATTGCTTATGCTGTAACTCTAACCAAGAATGGCGCCGATGATGGCGAGCATATGGTCAGAGGATCTTCTACTCTAAGTGCTGAAAGGGAACTCGACACCAAGTATGTGCTACCCAATCCAGAATGGAGTGAGGGGCGACCATATGGCGGAGTGATTACAAAATTCAATTGTTGAAAAGAAATGCTGAAAACTGGAAATTCTCAACACCCAGAATGTGCTTGCTAACCCAGAGTGGGAAAGTAGCTACCATAGGGCGGAGATGTAACTATTACAATAACTTCAAATGAAATTGAGCATTACAACCAGATTTGAACAAGAATGAGAATGACTGCGAGTACTACTGTCAGTTTTACAAAATGATGTTCATCCGCCTGCTGATATCATAGAACTTTGAAAGCTTAACATTACATCAAGAGATCGCTTCTTAGTATGGATAGAAGAGGCAAACACAATAGACCTTTCAATGTTCAGATACAAATTCTGTTTTTTTGACAAATCTGCACTCTTGAATTAAAAACAGCAGCCTATAGAATTCACTCATATGCTCATATCTCTCTCTTAACTTGCCCAAATTACTTGAAACAAAATGCAATAAGCTCTACTAGAGATGACGCCTAAGATAGAACACAAAACGCAGATCTAAAAGCCTTTAATTATTTTGCACGGATACCAATGCACAAGCTGAAAGGTACGGCTTTGTGATAGGGGCGATCAGCTCTTAAAAAACAATGCAAGCTCTAAAAAATCTATAAACTTGAGAAGTAAGGCGCCTAAGCCCTACAATGAGAATGGGTTAATACCCAGATGCACATTTTTTGTCTTTTTGGAATTATGATTAAAAACACGAATCTGTTGTATTAAATAATGCAAAATGCTGAAAACCACTAATATGCAAATCAGATCTAACCATGCAATAAGCTGATTACAATGCATAAACTAAATGCAACTCACAAACTAGACTAAATCACCACTAGTCGCTGTATTGCAAGCAAGAAGCGATGCCCGAGCTAGGAGGCCTTCATTCCTCGAAGCAATCCCAAAGCCAATCCGGCAGCATAACATTCCTGTAGATAAAAGATATCCAAAAGAGAACCCAAGGCTGTCTTTTATAAGTTTCTGTTGACCTTCCTTGAAACCCTAACTTCTTTTCCAGAGTCAAAACCCTAATCACAAGAGATGGCGTCCTTTTCCATGCATCTTTAATTTTGACTTCATTTAATTAAATTTCTCACTTAAATAAATGCGTCCTCCTTAAGGCTTAGTTTTGACTTTGATAAATTCAATATAAATTTAATATATCCTCAATGATGGCGCCACCCTTCAAGTCCACCTTTTAAAATAACATTAAGTTATTTGACTAGGCCAAGGTGATAAAATAACATTTAAAATATAATGTTATTTTTAAGTGAAATGAGCTCATCTCTCCAAAACTGCATTCTGAAGCCCGAAACTGAATATGCCACTTAAGTCAACTGAATGGGAAAGTCAACTGCCTCAGACCAACCTGTTTACTGCCAAAAATAGAATTTACTAAAAATAGTAAATTCCTGGAAATGCTCAGAAAGCCGAGATGAACATACCACTGCGAAGCTCTCTGAAAACCCAGAAAGAATCCGCCATCGAATCCACTAACTCTGAGCAAGGACATCCTTAAAAATAGGAAACCCTAATTTTACCTTCCGACTAGCCTTCGGGTTTCCAGAAAAGGCCAACGGTCACTGGAAAGGTCAGGTTCGAGAAGGGGACATTACAAACCAGCCATGAAGAGCATTTACACACTACCACCAAACAGTGGGGGGAAAAGATTACAAATAAAACAATTCATCTGCTACGGCAGGCATCCACATAGTTGTGGGGATTCACCACTATAAAAGTGGGTACAAAAATATTACAATCAGATTATCCACACTGGCAGTAAACCATCCAGGGGTACTTATGTGTGAAGAATAAGAATTAATTGCAGCAATTTAAACTGGAACAGTACTACTGTTTACAGTTTGTACAAATAAGAAATAAGCTGTAAATTACAAAGAATTACAATAGTCTTCAAACACAAGAGTAATAGATGATTTCTTACAATTATTTAACTCTTCAAATTGCTGATAATGCATCAAACATCAGAACTACTAAAGTCTGATACAGAAAACAGAAAACTAGAAATTTCAATCAGCAACTGTGAAAACCAAAGAATTATTCATAACTCACTCATTTCACCTCCAAATCGAATGAGACCAAGTGCAACTGATTGCTAGAAGGTAGGCAACCAAACTGAGGTGATGAAACAGCTTCAAAGAACCCTTGTTAATTTTGCACAAATCCCAATGTACTTTCAGAAAAGTACGACCCTCCTTGAAGGGGCGATTTCACTTTAAAAATCAAGTTCTCAGTAATAAAATCCAAGAATTGGAAGGAAGGGGCGCCCTTGAACAGCAAATAGAATGGTAAAATGCCCAGAACCAATTTCAAACTGGAAATAAAGTTATAACATGAAATCACCTTCAGCTGTAGATGAAACAGCAAAACCAAAATTGATGAATCTTCAAAATTTCTTCACAATTGAGCTCAATCTGCTAGTCTGGATGAGAAGCAGCAAATTCCAACTAGATGTTGTATTTCAAACATGAAATTGGATGATTGGCTAGGAGGTAGCATCCTCGAAGCAAGAATTCATTTGTCATTCCGACAGCATAACAGTATAATAACATGAATGGATCCCAAAGCTGAGATAAAGCCTTCATTTTATAGAAGAGTAGAAGACTCTTCAACTCCTCAAGAAAAGACGCCAACAGTCACAGAGACTCTTCAAATTTCCACAGAACCATTCAGCTTCTCAAAAATGCATCCACTTTACAAGGCAATATAAAAATCTTTATTTTAAAATATTAACTCCTTCAAAAAGGCGTCCACTTTATTTCTCAAGGCTTTTGTCTTTATTAAAAAATTAAATCACTTTTATGAGAGCATACCCCTTCCAAGTCCCTCTTTTAAACACAACTTAAGTTGTCTTGCTAGGCCAAGGGGTCAACTGCAAAATATAACCTTGATGCCTTTAATCAACATAAAAATGCCTTAAGAGGACAATCATGAACTGCAAATGAAAGCTCCAACTCGAAATGAAGCACTGAAGGCTGACAAACTCGATACTGCTTAAAATAGAATTTACTATAAATAGTAAACTCTCAGAAAATGCCAAAGAACCTCAGAACAGGAAACCCTAATTTTACCTCACACACGCCTACAGGCTTCCGGAATAGGCCGATGAGTGTCAGAACAAATTACTGATGAGAAGGGGACATTACACATTGGCAATGCAAACATACCCGGATACCATATAGCAATGGTAGACAACATGCACTATGATATGGAGAAGATAATGGCTGATTAAGGATTGATTTTCAGAGAATTTTCAGACCAGCAATTCTCCTATTAAAAATACCTAGAAATGATGCGCAAAAATGATGCCAAAACTGATCCACATTCAAACCCTAGATACCTCCAAGCTGGAATAAAGATTTGATCCAAAAAGTGCCAAACCCTATTTGTCCCAATGCTGCAAAAATTATACAAATCATAGACAGCTCCAAAAATTCTGAAAGTTATGCCAAATGACTCCAAATAGCCTTCTAAATCAAGTTGCCCAGCTTAGGAAATAAATTAAAATCTTTAGAATCCAAAATGAGTTTCAAACCTAGTGGCCAGCTTGGTAAGATTCTGCTCCAGCATGTATAAGCCCTAGCCATCCCAAATCTCCTGAAAGTGTGACTCAATAAGCTCAAATTTGCAACATCCAACCTTCAACCTGCAAATAGATCTGCAAACCCTAGCTGGTTGAAGCACAAAAAGGTAGTAAAACCTGCATATATGCCCAATGTGAACTCCGTTGTGAATCCACTCCTTAAACAGTTAGGTTTTCGTCCAACCCTTTTCCAATTTCCTGAAGGTTTTCATCCTTAGAGATTTAGCTAAATCTGAGATTCAAGCCTTTGCAATAATGCATAAGAAATATTAACTCAACCATAGATGCCCAAAATCTTTGCACTCAACTCCTTTTAAAGGCTCAATTGAATCTTCAAGAAGAAGCCAATTTGCAACTAACTCCAACTTCTAGAAGAATACTTTATTTAATAGTGACCTTTTTAATATTTAATTATTTCCACTTTATTTTAATTAAAATAATAAATTAAAGTCATCCTTTTGAAATAATATGAATTTTTGGGCAAGTTAATCAATTAAATTAATTAAGTCACTTTACCACAAATTTGGGGACATTACAGTCCTTCCCTTCCCGGAGATTGCTTGCACTCAAGCAATCCACACCTGTACGCCAAAATTGAATACGAGGATCCTATATCCATCTTTGAAATACTGTTGCACCCATCTGCTGCGTTACTCTAATATAACTATCATTTTGCAACAACCTGAGAAGCATTCCATTAATCATGCAAATTCCTAGATCCCAAATCTGACAATCATCCTCATATAAATTGTGCACAGGAATCTCCTCCACTAGCCTTTTCTTGAATTCAGTCATCCAAGAACACAAAATACTTTTGGGTGCAACAATTAGTGGTTTCTCATCTGGACACTTGATCAAAAAGCTCTAAATAACCTCATTGTGCAAACTCCAAGTGCTTGTGTCATAGTTCATCTTCACCTCAAAAGTATGCCCAAGAGTTGCCAGTGTCTCCATGGTATGCATCACGAATCTCTGAAATAAAGCAACTACATACTCTACCATAAAGTCATCGACATGAGAGGGTTGTACCTCATTAAGTGTGTCATGAATGCTCACAAACCAACCCAAATCTGCCTTACCCATGTCTTCATACACATGTGTAGTCATAACATTAGTGGTTGATCCACTAAGTGTGTGTTCAACTACTCCACCCAACTTTATGATTTGAGCCTTTAATGGGCTCTCAACTAGAGGTAACTCATGAGACTTGAGCTGTAAATTAAATACACAAATAGAATTTTTTGAATCATACTTCTTCTCTTGTTCACACTCCTCCTTTTCATCCTCAACTTCTACACATTCTTCCCTTGGAAGAAATAATAATTGAAGAAAGGCTTCACTTATTGTCTTGCTTGATCTATATGATTGACTTGTTCTTTGATTTCCTAAAGGTGTTGTCTTGCTTGGGCAGCCATCAACTTTTCCTTCTTAGCTCTTTGTAACCACCCCTCACACAAAACTTGTGTCTTGTTCACATCTTCCAAGGTCTGATATACAAAATTAGAATGTTTGTGGCATGAATCCACAACATATATTTCATCTTTAACACCCAAATCTTGAGTACCAACATTAGAAGACTCTACAATACCATCTCCTCACGTGAAATGGCTGTTATCTCATGATGATGCAAGGAAATATGACTGTTGTTGCAAAAATCAGAATTGTTGTCATACCTCTGTGTCATGTTTTCAACATCTCCAAGTGGTCGATCCATGTTTGCATTCTCTTCCACTTTGTGATCAACCTAAAGACTCAAGGGTGCAATATGTGATTCCTCTTGATCCAAACTCTCATATGGCAGAAGTGAGCTTGTGAACATGGTCTCATCATCTTTAGGACTTTCACATGATGACAAGTTTTTGCTTCCCTCATGATCACTTGTGGCCTACAAGTCACAAACAAGTGATTCTTCTTCATCCATTTCATCATCCTGTTGAAGTGAACCTGTAACCTATGAAAATAGCTTCATCTTCATTAGGACTTTCACATGTATGATTAGGTGTCCAAACACCTTGACATGTGAAACAATGTTGTTCTCTCCTCAACTGATTTTTTCTCTTCTTAGGTTCACCTGTAGGCTGTGAATCACGAGGAAGCAATTCTTCTTTCTTTCCCACCCATAGTTACAAGACTCGCCTAGACTCGGCGAGTCTTGGCGAGTCCCGAGGCGAGTGAGGCTTGGCGAGTCTTTGGGACTCGGATGCCGAGTACTCGCCAGACTCGCCGAGACTCGCCAGACTCGCCGAGACTCGCCAGACTCGCCAGACTCGCCAGACTCGCCGAGTCCCGAGCCAAAGACTCAGCCGTCACTTTGTGGGCGTGTGTCAAAAAAAACACATTTTAAAGTTTCAGAACTGCTTAATTAAATGGCTAAATCTCGACCTTGATGTTTTTTAAATATGTAATTAGTGTCTTTAATTTACAATTTTTTTAATTAAATGGTGCGCACCATGAAGGTTTGTGTGG
>VDFB02128136.1:225828-251066 GCA_007258455.2 Sequoia sempervirens | reverse complement strand
ATTGCAAGAATCAAGGTTTGAGAGATATTTTTGTGAGTGGAAAGTTGTCAGAATCTTCATATTGCTGGTGAATCACCTTAGGTTTAGGATCTTTGTTTTTCATCTTTTTCCTTCTACCCCTTTCCTCTAAAGGTCTACTAGATTAGGTGGTTTACTGGGGTAACCAGCCCACTTAGGAGATTTTCTCTCACTTATAGATTTACCCACAAATCTAAGAGTGTTTCCATGTTGCAATAGGATAGGCAAGTCTAACTTGGCTAAGGGTACAATCCTGATTGCCAACAATAAGTTTCCAAGGATTTTTGCATACCTTGCAATCGTTGCAGTCCAGGGAGACCACATTTCCTTGAGGAATTTTGTCAAATAGTTCGAATTCCTTATCTATGCATCAACACCTTTGCACGCATATCTACCAAGGCAGTTACAACTGCAACATCTAACAAAGTACCGCTATCCTTTATGTTTTTCATGGATGCCCATGCCCTACTCCTAAGCTCCCATTTTGGAATACATGAGGAGGATGTTGGAAAGGGTTCTATAATTTGGCATGACACCTCCCACATAGTCAATACCTAACTTTATAGCTAACAACCCATTATATCGGTCAGGAAAAGCTTCATCACTTCATCACTACAACTTGTATTTTTATTCTCGACTCCCCAAATCATCGAGGAACTAGTTTGAAAGGTAAATCAATAGTAGACAATTATTCCAATGAATGGTAGGTGACTTTTGGAATAGAGTTCTCTAAATTATGACATGTCTTTGTATGTAATATGTAATATATATATTAAAGCTTGAAATTTTATATTTTATAAAGTTTATTTTATGTTATCTATTTTAGTGTTAATTCATATAAATATATTTTAGTATTTATCTAATTTTTTTCTAAGTTTGAAATTTATGACTAAGATGTCATGTTAAATAGTTTTAATTATTTATCTAATTTTTATCATTAAGATCCAAAATAAAATAAAATTGTGTTTACAAAAACATTGGTGTGATTGTGGTATTGACCTCGACATAGATTAGTATAGTAGCTTATGTGTGCTCCATGATGGATATGGACAAATTCTTAAATTCAAATTAGATTGAATCTTAGAGATTTGCTAATTGACTCAAATAAAAATGTCTTTAGTAGGCATTTGAGTGAGCCACAAAAGTACTTTGAAAAAAAAGGAACTTTGGAATGCGAAATTTCTTAGTTGAGATCATCATTTTCCTTTGAACATATTGTTCATAGTTTCATGTATCAATATGATAAAATCAGATAGATAATCTTGGTTATTAATCTTAGTAAAATTGATCATCATCATTAAAAAATGGTTGGATGCCTTCAATGTGTTAGTTAAGATTATCACTTTCACGAATTTACTATTAATTGGTAAAAGAACATTCTTGGTTAATTTGTTTCTAATATTCACCATAATTTTCTTGTAATTAAAAAGTGATATAAATCTAATTGCATGATTTGATTACTCTTCTTTAAAATCGCAAATGTTAAAATAGTTAATGGTAGTGGACTAAACTTATTAATTAATGGAGCTCTATTGGAACTTTAATGGCACAAAAATGTATTATAATATCTATTGGAAAACCTAAAGTTAGAAATATAATCAATGATGATTGAAATATGGTTTTAATGGTAAAATATATAGGTCTTGACTTTATCAAGGATAAAGTCTTGGTCTATGTCGAAAGGCTTATAAATTAAAAAAGAAAGGGAATTGACTGATGAGTAGAGGTTTAATTAGGCCGTGTATTTAGGAGAAAGTTCGTATTTGAATTGGTTTATTTTTGTTTCATTCTATAAAGTTGTTTATTTACTTTCTAGGGAGGTGTTTCATCTACCATAGGGATGCACATAAAATTTACAAAAAGAGGTTTATGAGGTTAAACTAGTTATTTCCATTGATCTCATCATTCATAATAAATGTGTTTTGTTGGGTCTTTAGTTGTTCATGCAATCCATCATATATTGATTAAACTTGCTTGTACTATTTCATCCTAGATAGATTTGTTTTATGATATCTCTTAGAGTCGTGATGTCATCATTTATGCACCTAGTATATTGTTGGGAAAGATATGTCTTATATAGGTGTTACTTATGGGTTTTATGTTTTATAGCATATTATAGAGAGAGAAACGTACTAGTAATGCATTCCTTAATGTCTCCACATTAAGAGGTCATTATTTTAAGTATTAAGTTTAAACTATTCAATGTGTAATGGGTTTGTAAAATTATCATAGAACGAGTGAGTTGCCACTATGTACATTTTGGGTGAGTTTCTATTATCATTTAACTTGCAAATTTAGATTGGTATTGAATCGTGTTAGGTATGCAAGGATCTTATTCTTGAATTATTCCCTCACCTTGTACAAATTTATATAGAGTGAGTAAATAGTAAATTTTTAGTTCATGTGAACCTAGTTATCTATAAAAATTTTGAGTAATTATTACTCGACAAGGGGAAAACATCAAATATCAAGTCAAGAGGAATAAACATAGGTTTTCAATCCTCGGTTTCACCTAAGTGGGTGGCAGTCAACTATGAGACTGTCTGGGGTAATGGACCCTAGAAAGGGTTGCATACCCACTTCCTTTTTTTCTAGTGTATAATTAATGGATTAGAGGCATAATATGAAGTTGAGTAGAGAATTGAGTTTAGAGTATGTCATTGTTATTGGGTTATGAGTGTGATTGTGGTAGAGTCATCATTGTTCCTAAGGGTTATACCTTTTCTATCCAACCATGTGTGAGATGGTTGAAGTTCATTTGTCGAACTACGATGCCTCTACGAAATTTATATGTAGGCAAGGTCGTCTGAGACAAGCCCCCAAGGTCTAGGTCTGGCCCCTAGGATTTGTTCTCTTATTATTCTTGAGTTTACTAATGATATATATATGTTATTGTTGGCATGTGACTTATATAATGTTTCTGATTACTTTTGGGTTGGTTGAACTATTTAAGTGTACCTCAGTGATGTGGATTCCACGTTTCCTCTCGAACTGACGATGATGGTCTAAGCAATATAGTTATCTAACTAAAACAATTATAGTTTATGACTAGTCAACAGTTGTATTCCTTCTTATAGTGCCTGCGTTGGTAGCAAACTTTGAGATTTTTGCAAGCTTTAGTGATCAAAATTCAAAAAAAATGTGTTTTGTTCTTAACTATATTTTGGTGTAAATTTTTGGGCATTACAATATACATATACATATACATATATGCATATGCATATGCATATGTATATACATATGCAAATGCATATTTACATATATACATACATATATATATGTATGTATGTATGTATGTATATGCATATGCATATATGTATATATATGTATGTATGTATGTATATGCATATGCATATATGTATATACATATGCATATGCATATGCATATATGTATATCTATATCTATATGCATATGCATATGCATATATGTATATCTATATCTATATGCATATGCATATGCATATACATGCTTATACATATAGATATAATTGCATGAAAACCATTGAAATACATTGATATAAATTGATAGGTGTCTTAAGTTAATAGGAATGAGCCCTTTTTTTGTAATAAGATGAAGAGGTTAAACCAAATATTTTTGATGTGGGGGCTTCCCTTACACTTAGAGCATTTTGCACCTAAAAGGAGAGAGGTACCAGAAATCTTAATGGCTTACTCAAGAACAAGCCCTTGAGATTCCAATGCAAATGAGATTGTCCTAAATGCTGAAAACTGATAAAAGAGATTAACTACTAATGCAAAACTTAGAAAATGCAAGATGTTTGAAAACACAATGTGATATGCAAAATGGCCTAGAAATACAAGTAAACTATAATAGAAACTTATGAAATTGAAAGTGTACACCTGGAAATTGGAAAGAGATGAAATGGAACTCTGGAATCCTGAAGAATTCACTGTTGATGCCAACTAGGACTCATATGCCAAGCTGGGCGACTTATTCCTGTTTCAGGAAAACTCTATCGGAACAGGTTTCGGACAACTAGGTATTCAAAACTACAAAAATCCTTATTTGAGCTTGGGCAGTGGGACTCATTCGCCACTAATGGCGAATCAGTCCACCTTGGGATTTCTGGAAATTCAAAAGTGGAATCTATAACTCTCAGTCTGCACTTCTGCTCCTAGTTCAAATCTGGGTCTGAAACTATCAAACTCGACCTATAGGTGTTATCCAAGCTTCTCTTAGGGTTTTGACAACTTTGAATGACTTTGATAATCTGTTGACAACTTTTCCAATCTTGCTCTTTGACAAATCTCCAACCTAGACCAAACCCTTGAAGTAGAATTTTACAGACATGCAAGTAATAGCTCCAATGGATGTAGACTTGAAGATGCTTGAAATAATTAGAATGCTTAAGTGATTGGGGAGGAGAAATGAGTGGAAAAATCCTATATTTATACTTGATTATGCAATAATTCCCAAAAATACAACATCACAGGCAGACCTTAGATCTTAGAAAATAAAAACCCATAGAAATTTGAAATGATTTTGAGTTTTGTGCCAAAGGGGACTCATTCACCCCCAATAGCGAATGGGTCCCACTTAAGGTATTTTAAGTGGGTTTCAGAATTTAGATATTTTAAATGATGTTTATTGGGATTATTTTCAAAAATGCACTTAAGGCTTGTAAGTGTAAAATGGGGCCAATTAAAGCATAAGAAAGGTCTAATTATTAATGACAAGCATAGAAAAGTGTGAAAGTTTGTTACAACACTTTGAAATAAGGCTTGGTAAATGATAAAAAGAGGCTATTTAGGTGAAATATATTAATAAGATCCTAGAAAAGTGTGAAGGTGTGTTACAACACTTCACAACACTTTTTCAAGGCATCATAAAATTTGTATTAATTCACAAGGGCCCAAGACCTAATGTGAATGTGTTGACCACATTACAACACTAAAGATCAAGGAAAAACTAAACCAACATCCACAAGAAGGACCCAAATGAGCGTGAAAATATCCAAAGATCCATTTTTCTATGCTACATTTAGCCCCCACTTTAGTGAGAGGAGGAACCTACTTCAAAGTCACACTAAAGTAGCCAAACACACACATCAAGAGGGATCTGAATGCACCTATGCTGGCAAGATGAGACAACCACAATCAAGTGGGGTGATCAAGATCCCATGGAAAACCAAACATAAGCACAAAGGAACACGCATAAAAATGATATAAAGAGCAACGACAAGACCAGTCATACACTGCCAAAGATGAAAGGGAGAAAAGGAAAGAAAAAAAGAGAAAAGAAAGAATCGAATCAAGCTTCGCTCATTTTTCCATCCCGATGTGGATTAGATCTAGGTTGTTTGTCCAGAAAACACATACTCACTCTGAGGCAATAGAACTCATGGTTGTTCATTGGGTGAGAAGTCATAGAAGGTGAGAAACATAAACTCATGGCTGGTATGCACTCACACACATGCAGGTGGCTATGGGGAAATTCATGCCTCAGAATGGGCTTCCCGCTCAACCATATCAAAGTTATACCTCCTGATAACTTTAATAAGGCACCACAAAATAAAATGGATTTTCGAGCTTCATGAGACAAGTAAAACTTTGTATGCTTGGAGCTCATGAACAAATGTGATGGCACCACAGGCATGCAAGTTGTGTTATACAAGATGGCCATATAACAAATGAAAAATGAAACATGCAAAGAATGCTCAAAGGAGTCTTGCTTAGTTCATGTGAGGTCTTTAACTTAGGGAACATTGTGCCTAATGTCTCTAAGAGAGTACCAATAAAAGAATAGAATATTTGCCACTTAGGGGAGCCACTAAGAGGAATGTTATATGCTAAGATAGATCATGCTCATGAAGGACACTATACCTAATGTCATCCACAAAGTGACAAAACACATTGTATGAAGTAAGAAGGTTGCACTAAGAACCAAGAAAAGGAAAATGAAAAAGAATAATGTCAATATGCCCCCATTTAAAGGAATTGCTAACACCATACTGTAAGCAATTACTTTAAAGTAGCAAATAAATAATGCAAAGAATAAGAAAGACATGAGAGCCAACTTGAAAATCCCTATGCCAAGTCATATGTTTTCGAGTAAAGTTGTGTCATGTGAAGGAAAGTAAAAATAAAAGGAAGGGGTTGCCCCCAAAGTGAAAACACCAAACACATAAGGGATCTATGGATTTGGGGTCAGTATGTTCATTCTTGCAATGTTTTATAAGGATCTTGGATCTATCGTCATCCCCCAAATACACATAGAAATGGAAGAATGACACACACACAGTGAAAACAAAGAAAAAACTTTTGGTTCAACATGGAAGAGACATAGGGTGTCTCGATGCCTTGCATCATCCCCAAAAGGAAAACACAAGACAAATGAAAAAAAGAAAATGCGAAAGAAAAGGAAAAGTTTTTGGGTCAACATGAACGTCTCAATGCCTTAGGTCATCCCCAAAAGAAAACACAAGAAAAATAAAAAAGAAAAGGAAAAGAAAAAGAAAGCATTTTGGGTCAACATGAAAGATACTTGGATGTCTCAATGCCTTGTGTCATCCCCAAAGGAAAACACAAGCCAAAAAGAAGACAAGAGAAAAAGGTAAAAGAAAAGTGACTTTTGGGTCAACATGAAAGAGACATGAATGTCTCAATGCATTGCGCCATCCACAAAAGGAGAACATAAAATAAAAGGTGAAAGATAAAAAGCGAAAGAGATGCACGACATAGAGAAGAATGAAGGTACAAATAGAGGAATGTCACAAAGAGAGAGAACATCAAACAGAACATCACAGGGGATCACATTACGCACATGTAATCACACAAAAGAAAAAGAAAGAAAGTAAAAGTGAAAAGGCTAGTAAGGAAAATGTGAGTCAGCCATCAAGCAAGTCATCTGCCTCCCAGTCTCAGTTTGTATAAGTGGAAGGTGAATAATGCAACTAAGGGACAATGGAAAATGCATTACTAGGACAAGGCTAGCAACTTTTCTCCCCCACTAGGTGCAAGGCAAGAATGAGTCGAGGTAGGTGATGGGAAAGGTCATGTAATAGTGAGAAGAGAATGTTCTACAACTATTACATGACAAGGAGTAGCAGATTATTTTATGGAATCACTGGTTAGCAATTATCGCCATCGAAATGATACTTGTGAGCAGTATTTCTTTCAATGTACAACACTCATCACTACTATGTCCAAGAACGTGATGATGCACAATGTGGAACTTTGGCATCTTTAGGATATATCACCAACCTATTCATAGGTGGTAATAGTATGAGTCCTTTTTTTTAAAGTGTTTGTAATTTCCTTTCACTTTCAGGTGGTGGACGGAGAGGGAACTTTAGTTTTTGTAACTTGTAAGGCCTCTTGCATTTGCTAGATTCACCCTTCTCTCAAATTGAAGGAGGAGGACCCAAAGTGATCCTCTCATCCTTGTCATTGTTATTAAGAAAGGGTTGTTATCTAGGAAGGAGGACATTCAGATCAAGAGGTGACCATTCCATCATCACGAAGCCTCAGATATTCTCTAGGAGGCTTGTTGTTATGAGAGGGATCTTGATATCCTAACCCCGTTGTGTTTTCATCTTTTGAATTTTTCTCTAAGAGTTGATGAATTCCATGTTCAGTTGTTGTGTCACATCCTTGCTTGCTCAAAATTGTGAATCCTTTGCCATATGTTTCTTCAAGGTTGATTGGAGTGTTTGTTACTTTGTTATCATAAAATGGTTGAGTTTTTGCTTGTCTAGAAGAACTAGGTTTACCTGTTTTAGGGAACTTAGGTTCAACTTTTGTTTCAGGATGTAAGTAACCAAACATCTCAAGAGGTGGTATTGTAGGAGGATTTGGTTGGTTCATGGATGGATAAAATGAGGCATTAGTTTCAAGGTTGTCAAGACAATCGTTTAGGAACTTATGCATGCTAGAATCATCTTCTCCAATGATGTCAACATCACGAGGAGGATATGCATGAGGAGTTGATGGAGCATGTGTAAGTTCAATGTCATTAGGATCAGTTCCAAAGGCACAACTTGACATATCAACTAAGGATTTTAATGACATCCAAATCTTATTAAAAGACATCCATGATGCAAATTGTATGAAAGTAAACTAGATGCAATGAATTGAATGAAACAGTAAATCTGGAAATTGAAACTGAAACTGAAAGGCAACAACAAAAAATAAAAATTCAGAAAATGAACTGGAAACGACAGAAATTGTAGTGCAAAATGTGCAAAGAGACTAATTTTTCCTAAGTGGCGAATGAGTCTTGGTACTGATATTTTTGAAAATTTTTAGAATTTTGAAAATGAATTTTATGCTTTGTATGTTTTTTGATGCAGATATGATAGGAAAATGCAAAATTTTAGTAATTTTTAATGAGATGAAATGCAATAATGCAAGCTATATGAGCTTTTCACTAATGCAAATTTGGAAACCCTAGAATGCAAATTAAACAATGCAAAATGCAATGCAATGCTAATGTAAGCTATTCCTAGGATGTAAATGTACTCTAAATTAGAAATATGATGTTCTAAATGCGGGTTCACCAAAATGAACCAAATATTTTCAGTGTGTGGGGCTCTTTGGGTGATCCCACAATAGTGGTTTACAATTTTTGGCCAAATTGGACACTGAAATAAATATTTTTAACAAAATTTTCACTTTCGGGAACCTATAGCGGCTAAACCGTGAGGAATTTGAAGATGATGCAAACTAGAGTTTCGTGACATTTTGTCTGTAGATTCTAAATATATTTTTTTCAAAAAAATTGGAATTAGATTGCACTTCTTTTTCCATCTCCCTTGAAAACTATTTTTTTTAGAAAACAATATTTTAAAAAAGTGATGCTCACCGTATAACGCATAAATTTTTTCCATGAAGGATAAAATTCTAATTCTTTCGAATTTAGATTTGTAACTTTGATATCTAGTGCTTCCACTTGGTTAGATAGTTTTTTATTGAATATTTTTTCTTTAATCAAGTTTCGAAGTCAAACCAATTACAATTCAAACATAGCGAGATCGTATAACAAGTAAATTTTTTTGTATGTATCAAAATTCAATTTGTTTTGTTGGATCAAGGACTTCAATATCTGGTGCACTCAAATTTTTTAATTTTTTTTTTATAATCTGCTATTTTTCCACGTGTAGAACAGAGAGTTTGATTTTTGGTGAAAAACATATGTTTAATAAAACTAAAAAAATAAATACATAATAAAACCAAAACATATTAAAATTATAGTCGTTGGATAGCTCATTTCGAGGACTACCTGATTCCAGTTGGGTTTGTGAAGTCTCCTCCATTTTCATCCTCAACTCGAGCTTTGAAGCATAAAAATATGGACTTTCAAAGTGCTTGAGGGGGAGAATGAGGGAAAAGGGTGTTTCGAGTGAACCCATAGGGGTTCGCTTGAACCCCTAGGGGTTTGCTTGAACCCTAGTTTACAACGAACCCCCTTTCCTTTTGCATTTTCTTTTTTTTTTGGGTGGGAAATGTGGGGCCAATATTTAATGGGTTCGATTGAACCTACAAGTTTGTTTGAACCCCTAAAACTATTTTTTTTGCATGGGGTCATTTTTTTCCAGTTTTCCTTCCTCACTCGAATTGTAAACCACTTTTGTGGGTTTACCCCTCTTAAACTTCTAGGGTTTTGCACCTAAACGGAGAGAGGTACCAAAAATATTAATGGCTCACTCAAGAACAATCCCTTAAGATTCCAATGCAAATGAGATTGTCCTAAATGTTGAAAATTGATAAAAGAGATTAACTACTAATGCAAAACTTAGAAAATGCAAGATGTTTGAAAACACAATGTGATATGCAAAATGACCTAGAAATGCAAGTAAATTGTAACAAAAACTTATGAAATTGAAAGTGTGCACCTAGAGACTGGAAAGAGATGAAATGGAGCTCTGGAATCTTGAAGAATTCACTGTTGATGCTAATTGGGACTCATACGCCAAGCTGGGAAACTAAGTCCTGTTTCGGGAAAACTCTGTCAAAACAGGTTTCAGACAACTAGCTATTCAAAACTACAAAAATCTATGTTTGAGCCTAAGCAGTGGGACTCATTTTCCACTAATGGTGAATCAGTCTACCTCGGGATTTCTAGAAATTCAAAAGTGGAATTTGTAACTCTCAGTCTACACTTTTGCTCATGGTTCAAATTTGGGTCCGAAATTGTCAAACTCAACCTATAGGTGTTCTCCAAGCTTATCTTAGGGTTTTGACAACTTTGAATGACTTTGACAATTTGTTGACAAATTTTCCAATCTTTCTCTTTGACAAATCTGCAACCTAGACCAAACCCTTGAAGTAGAATTTTGCAGACATGCAAGTAATAGCTCCAATGGATGTAGACTTGAAGATGCTTGAAATGCTTAGAATGCTTAAGTGATTGATTGATTAATTTATTGACTAATTGGGGAGGAGAAATGAGTGGAAAACCCCTATATTTATACTTTATTATGCAATAATTCCCAAAAATACATCATAGGCTGACCTTAGATCGTAGAAAATAAAAACCTACCAGAATTTGAAATAATTTTGAGTTTTGTGTCAAAGGGGTCATTTGCCCATAATGGTGAATGAGTCCCACTTAAGGCATTTTAAGTGGGTTTTGGAATTTAGATATTTTAAATGATGTTTATCAGGATTATTTTCAAAAATACACTTAAGTAAGGCCTACAAGTGTAAAATGGGGTCAATTAAAGCATAAGAAAGGTACAATTATTAATGAAAAGCCTAGAAAAGTGTGAAATTTTGTTACAAAAATTTACAACACTTTGAAATAAGGCTTGGTAAATGATAAAAAGAGGCTATTTAGGTGAAATATATTAATAAGATCCTAGAAAAGTGTGAAGGTGTGTTACAACACTTTTGCAAGGAATCATAAAATTCTTATTAATTCACAAGGGCCCAAGACCTAATGTGAATGTGTTGACCACATTACAACACTAAATCAAGGAAAAACTAAGCCAACATCCATAAGAAGGACCCAAATGAGTGTGAAAATGTCCAAAGATCCATTTTTCTACCCTATAGAGGGATATACATTGGAAGAAGTCTTATCTGTACAAAATATAAAAACTAACCATGGATGCCATCATCGACGGTAGATTGGTATATCTTGAAAAAATTATACTTCTTTCAACATATATCCACAATTATAACTCTTATATCCTTGAGGTGATCAATGGTATGTTTGCAATGAAACAAAAAGTGCATGTTATACTATGGCGTCCCCAATTCATACTCTTCAAAATAAAAGAATGATTCAAACTAAAACAACAAATTAATACATGTAAGAGTGAGTGTGATTAAAGAACAAACTAACCATGCATCTAATAGAGTTGATTGCAAAGGATCAAGGGTATTTGTGCAAT
Organism: Sequoia sempervirens; assembly: GCA_007258455.2. Classification (NCBI taxonomy): domain Eukaryota; kingdom Viridiplantae; phylum Streptophyta; class Pinopsida; order Cupressales; family Cupressaceae; genus Sequoia; species Sequoia sempervirens. The sequence goes on along the minus strand of VDFB02128136.1, from coordinate 239,691 downwards.
GAAACAAACAATGTATGCTATACTATCAACATCGCCCTACCCACCAGTGGTCCATTACCCTTAAACAAACTATACATATGTGCATACATATACATATGCATATACATATGTACATATACATTTACATATACATATGTAAGATTATATGGTAATTAAAGAACAAACTAACCATGCATCTCATAGAGTTGAAGAAAAAACAAACCATACGTGTGACTATTGTTAATTTTATATATATTCAACAATTCTTTAGGGAGAATTGATATACCGAATGCCCTTCTAATGGAAATATAGGTAGCAATTGTCTACAATTCCCAATCAATTGTGAATTGCAACATAGATTACCATCAAAGACCTTCAAAAAACAAAACCCCTAAATTGAAGAACAAACTAACCATGCATCTAATTGAAGAACAAACTAATCATGCATCTAATTTACTTGATTGAAAATTATCAAGGATGTGTGTGCAATGAAACAAAAGATGCATGATATACTATCACATCCCCAATTCTAACTAACACAAATAAAAGAATGATACAAACTGAAACAACAAATGCATTCATGTAAGATTGAGTTTAATTGAAGAACAAACTAACCATGCATCTAATTGACTTGATTGCAAATGATCAAGGGTGTGTGTGCAATGAAATAAAAGATGCATGATATACTATCACATCCATGATTCTAACTAACACAAATAAAAGAATGATACAAACTGAAACAACAAATTCATTCATGTAAGATTGATTTTAATTGAAGAACAAACTAACCATGCATCTAATTGACTTGATTGCAAATGATCAAGGGTGTGTGTGCAATGAAACAAAAGATGCATGATATACTATCACATCCCCAATTCTAATTGACACAAATAAAAGAATGATACAAATTGAAACAACAAATTCATTCATGTAAGATTGAGTTTAATTGAAGAACAAACTAAGTGTGCATCTAATTGACTTGATTACAAATGATCGAGGGTGTGTGTGCAATGAAACAAAAGATGCATGATATACTATCACATCCCCAATTCTAACTAACACAAATAAAAGAATGATACAAACTAAAACAACAAATTCATTCATGTAATATTGAGTTTAATTGAAGAACAAACTAACCATGCATCTAATTGACTTGATTGCAAATGATCAAGGGTGTGTGTGCAATGAAACAAAAGATGCATGATATACTATCACATCCCCGATTCTAACTAACACAAATAAAAGAATGATACAAATTGAAAAACAAATTCATTCATGTAAGATTGAGTTTAATTGAAGAACAAACTAACCATGCATCTAATTGACTTGATTTCAAATGATCAAGGGTGTGTGTGCAATGAAACAAAAGATGTGTGATATACTACCACATCCCCAATTCTAACTGACACAAATAAAAGAATGATACAAACTGAAACAACAAATTCATTCATGTAAGATTAAGTTTAATTGAAGAACAAACTAACCATGCATCTAATTGACTTGATTACAAATGATCAAGGGTGTGTGTGCAATGAAACAAAATATGCATGATATACTATCACATCCCCAATTCTAATTGACACAAATAAAATAATGATACAAACTGAAACAACAAATTCATTCAAGTAAGATTGAGTTTAATTGAAGAACAAACTAACCATGCATCTAATTGACTTGATTGCAAATGATCAAAGGTGTGTGTGCAATAAAACAGAAGATGCATGATATACTATCACATCCCTAATTCTAACTCTTAGAAAACAAAAAATGATACAAACTGTAATAACAAGTTCATACATGTAAGATTGAGTGTAATTGATTATCAAACTAACTGTGCATCTAATTGAGTTGATTACAAATGAACAAGGGTATTTGTGCAATGAAACAAAAAATTCATGTTATACTATCACATCCCAATTCTAATTGACACAAATCAAAAAATGATACAACCTGAAACAACAAATTTGAATACATGTAAGAGTGAGAGTAATTGGATAGTAATAATTGGGGCAATTTTTTTATACAACTTCATGATTTTTAAGAATAACTCAAAACAACCAATTGATACAACATTAAGATGTGTTATATATAGCTTCAACCAGCACCTTGATATGAATTCAAACAAATTTTTCACACATGTGAAAGTAATTGAATATAAATTAAATTATACATCGAATTCATATAAATGTAAATGAACAAGGCTTTATGAAACATCAATTTCTATATATCTGCCATATGTAATTATAAATCTACAACTTGCATATATATAATGATAGTATTGGAATATTATGAATACACTCCATAGTTGAGGGTTTCATGCACCTTTCTTTTGGCCAAAGTATGTATGTATGTATGATAGGTTTCCACAAATACATACATTCATCATACTATTAAAGTAATGTATGTATGTGACATATAAATGCCTTAAGTATGGTTACCTACATGACCTTCATACATACATAGATATGAACTACCATATGAATTATTGTATGTATTTATGTATGTATGTTTGTAAACTATACATACATATGGTGATGTAGGAGCATCCAGTGGTGTAAGGGCAATCTTGCATCACCCAAAAATAGTTAAATTTCAATTTTATTGGTTTTTAGATGTTTTTGCATTTTTGGATACCCTTTTCGTCATAATGAAATTCTCAATTTACGGTTGGTATTTTCGGTTCTTGGGTTGAAAGATATTGCAATTTTAGTTTCCCAGATTTGCACCTGAAAATCTTCCGAGTTAGATTTGAGGCACTTAGAGCTCCCGGATCAGCCCCGAAACTTGCCAAAATCGGTGTAGCAAATTTCAAGCACGTTCTTGACTTCGAGACCTTTCCAATGGTTTGAACAGTTCGCGAATCGGAGTCTTGGATCAAAAGTTATGGCCCCGTGAAGTTGGCGCACTTTCTAAAAGATACAGTTACAAATGCTCTTTTGAAATTTGAACTTCATGTTGTAAATTTTCGGTGCCAAACCGCCTAAACTTAAAATTGAATGTTGTTTTGGCTCCAAACTAATAAGGAGCTCTATTTATGGGCGGGTTTCTAATTTTGGGTAACTTTTTAGGGACAAGTTCGTATATTGCAAAAGGGTTATTCTGTAGCTTTCTGTAACTTGCATGTGTTGTAGAACTTGGGGATTTGAGATCCTCTGCATGTAAGAAGCTCCATTTTCTGAATAATAAAATTATTCTCTTGTTTGTGGGTTATTTTCTATGTCCTCGCCACCTCACCAAGTGGTATTAGAGCCGGCTTCTTGAGCGGTGGACGTGATTGATCGTGAAGCAGTTCGCACTGTGACTGCGGGCTGGCTGAGTCAAGAAAGATGCCTCCAAGAGTGGTGCTTGGTAGGCGGCATGGTGGTGCCAGAGGTGGTCAAGGTGGTAGAAATGTTGGTGGAAGAGATGCAATGGCAGCCCTCCAAAGATAGATTGATGCGTTACAAGAGTAGTTGAGAAGAGGGTTAAACCTGAGGGAGGAAAGTGAGGATGAAGGAGAGGAAGAAGGTTCAAATGTAGAAGAGGAAGAAGAAGCAATTGATCAAGACCAAATGCGCTAATAAGGGCCATTTCGAAGATCAGGAAAAGACCTAGAGCAGAAGTCCCCAGTTCCGGAAGTTTGAACTAGGAAGAGTTGATCGACTGGATCAACGAGCTAGACGAGTATTTTGAGTATGAAGAAATAGAGGACCCAGATTAGGTTAAGTTTGTAAAATGAAGCTGAAGGGCCACACAAATATTTGGTGGAAAGAGGTCCAGTTGGAAAGAAATCAAGAGGAAAAGGCAATATCACCGATGGGATCGATGGTAGAGAACCAAGAAGCAGCTTATACCCGCTGACTACGAAGTTAGATTTGCCAAGAAATTGCAAGGGTTGAAGCAAGGGGAGCAGATTTTGTGAAAGAATATAATCAAGATTTTCACAAGATAATCATCAGAACGGGTCACATAGAGGCCAATAAGGAGAAGGTAGCCCGATATCTTAATGGGTTACGACCAAGCATTCAGGAGGAGTTAAGCCTAGTCAGAATGACCACCATTGAGGATGTGTATCAGTTTTCTTTAAAGGTGGAAGAGAAGCTGAACAAAAGATTTGATAGCAAGCAAAAAGGATGAGGAGGTCAAAGTGAAAGGGGTAATGGAAGACCTTCAGGAAGCCGAAATGATGATCAAAAGAAAAGTGAAGATGTGGGTACCAGCCGAAGCCAAGGGAATGACAACTTCTACCGCCCTCGTGATCAAAATAGTGGTGATCAAAGAGGTAGAGGACGAGGGAGATATGGACAAGGATCTAGAAGAGGTGGTTTCAAAGGAACGTGTTTCCAGTGTGGTGAAGAAGGGCATCGAGCCTATGAATGTCCACAACAATTCAAGCGAAGGGCGCATAAAAAGGCCGTAAGGTCATAGAAGGTTGTGCATGCAGTGATGAGGAGGCCTTAACTAACATCTCGATGATGCTGAAAGGGAGAAGCCCTAGTGATTAGGAGAACCCTAGTGACTGAGGAAAAGGAACCAAAATAGAGGAAGAATCTGTTTCACACAAGGTGCAAGTGTGAAGGAAATGTTGTGATGTCATTATTGGATGCAGGGAGCAATCGATAATCCGTCGGTGAGATGGTCACAAAGTTGAAGTCAAGAGGGAAAGGCACCAAGATCCATATCGGATCGCCTTTGTTGCAAGAAAAGACCACAAAGTTTTGGTCAATGAGTAGTGCCTAGTAAAGTTCAAGATCGAGCTACTCATGATGGTGTACTCAGGATATCATCCCCATGGATGCATGTCACATGTTGTTGGGGAGGCTGTGTTAGTTCGATAGGCGAGCTATACATGATGGCTATGCAAACACTTACTCCTTGACAAAGAATGGGGTTCGTCACAACTTGAAACCCCTGAAGGAGACCAAAGAAAAGGTATGTAGTGGTGCTAGAATTTGTTGGCGTAGGATGGAAGAAAATTTTAGAAGGTATGAAAGCTACGAGCATGTGTGTTATGCTACTGATTCCTAGAGTGAGTAAGAAGGATAGTGAGAAGGTTCCGGAAGAAGTTTCTGGGATGTTGGATGAGTTTCAGGATATTGTTTCTGATAATGTACCTGAGGGTTTACCACCAATAAGGAAGATCACTCATCAGATTGACTTGATTCCTCGAGCCACTTACAGTCAAGGGCGTACCATAATGACTCTATGAAATGAGGAGTTGAACAAGTATTGCTCCAAGAGTTGTTGAGAAAGGGTTTGATACAGAGAGTTTGAGTCCATGTGCGACCAGAGTACTCAGCACCAAAGAAGGATGGGGGAGGGAGGATGTACTGCATTCTCTGCCATAAATAAGATAACAATTAAGTACAGATTTCCCCTGCCAAGGATGGATGACCTGATGGACTGTTTGAGTGGAGCTCAGTACTTCACAAAGATTGATCTGAAGAGTGGATATCACCAGATCCGAATTCGAGAGGGAGATGAATGGAAGACTGCCTTTAAGACCAAAGAGGGCCTGTACGAGTGGTTAGTCATGCCTTTTGGGCTAACCAATGCACCGAAAGTCCATGCGCTCATGAAATCCAGGTACTAAAAGAATTTCTGGGAAGTTTTGTTATTATGTATTTAGTGATGATATTTTATTTTCAAGAAGACGCTGGATACATCCGATGCATATTCTGGAGAGCCCTGAGAAGCCAAGAGAAGAGAAAATGTTGACAATCCCATGCGAAGAGGAGTTAGTACTAGTCTGTTGTCTCAAATGGTCTCAAGATGGACCTAGAGAAGGGCGCTATTCGAATGGCTCACCCCAATAACTCCGCATCAGGTGAGATCTTTCCATGGTTTGGCTAGTTTTATAGAAAGTTCATTAGAAGCTTTAGTAGTATTTGTGGACCCCTGACTGAAACAATGAGAGGATAGAAAAGAATTCAAGTGGAGCACTGGAGCAGCAAAAAGTTTCAAACTGTTGAAGCAGAAGGTGACAGAGCAACCTGTTCTAGCCCTCCCAGATTTCAACAAGGTGTTTCAGGTGGATTGTGATGCCAGTGGTTGTGCCATTGGAGCAGTGTTGAGCCAAGAAGGTAATCCCATTGCCTATTTCAGTGAAAAGTTAAATGATGCCAAGAGAAAGTATTTTGTATATGATCAAGAATTTTATGCGATAGTTCAAGCATTAAAGAAATGGAGACATTATTTGTTGCTGAAGGAATTTGTTCTATATACTGATCATCAAGCCTTGCAGTACATAAATAGTCAGGAAAAATTAAATCAGAGGCATATGAAATGGGTAGAGTTTTTGCAGAGTTATACCTTTGTTTTGAAACATAGGAGTGGGAAGTCAAATAAGGTTGTAGATGCCTTAAGTAGGAGGCATACATTGATGACAAAGATGTAGATTGAAGTGGTTGGGTTCACTAAGACCGTGATGTAAGATCCCGATTTTGTGTAGGCCTCTTGAAAGCTTGCAAGGAACCTATTACGGTGGACAGGATAAGGTGGCTAGATTTCATAATCTAGGATGGCATATTATTTAAGGGAAGTAAATTGTGTATCTTGAGGAGTTCCATGAGGGAGAACCTGACAAAGGAGAAGCATAGTGGAGGAATGGCGTGACATTTTGGTCTGATAAGACCATTGCCATTATCACAGTATTATTATTGGCCTCAAATAAGTCACAGGATGTGAAGAAGTTTGTACAAAGTCAGAGGGTATGCTCGAGAAGAAGGAGGAGCCAATACGCTTGCATCAGCCCTACCTGTACCCGTGAGAGGCCATGGGAGGACAGGCGATGGACTTTGTTCTTGGTTTGCCAAGGACACAAAGAGGGAATGATTCAAGATTTGTGGTGAAGCTGATAGGTTTTCGAAGATGGCACATTTCATCCCATTAGAAGACCCATGATGTAGTCCACATTGCTAACTTGTTCTTCAAAGAGGTGGTGAGCTACATGGTCTCACAAAAGAGTATTGTTTTGATCGCGGATAATTCAAATTTGTGGGGTACTTTGGAGGACCTTGTGGAAGAAGTCAAGACATAATTGAAGTCTAGTTCTCAAGACACCATCCACAAATAGATGGGCAGATGAGGTTGTTAAAGATCCGGGTAACTCACTGAGATGTTTGGTAGGAGATAAACCCAAGGGATGGGACTTTGATCTTTACTCCTAGGCAGAATTTTCTTCATGTTAATTATGTCAAATGTGGCTAATTTGTAGATCACCATTCCGTGATTGTGTATGGAGGTAGCCCCTGCATCAACTTTAGAATTGAGGAAGATGGACCAAGAGAAGAAAAATAAGTGTTGAAGTCAAGATTCGCGTAACACATCAAGGGTATACATGAGAAGTTAAGAGAACATATTGACAAGATGAATATACAGTATAAGGCCAAGGAAGATTAGAAAAGGAGGAATAAGGAGTTTTAGATTGGTGATGAAGTAATGGTCCACTTGAGGAAAGAAAGGTTTCAAAGGGGAACATATAACAAATTGAAGATGAAGCTAGTTTGGTCCCTATAAAATCTTTTGAAGAGGCATGATTCAGTGGAATGCATATGGAGGTAGCGCTAGTCGGATGGATTCAACATTTCCGTGGTCTGGCCATTTCCCGATTTGACAGAGTATCATGAAGGTGGCGCAGAGGGAAGTACTCAACGATGGAACAAGCAGGGGATTCTAAAGACCTACTTTAGAAAGGGAGGAGATTGAAGCAATCTTGGATAGTTGTGTGGGAAGGAGTACAAGAAATAGGCAGTATGAAGAATATCTGGTGAAATGGAGAGGAAGGCCTATGGAAGATTCATCCTGGCTATCTAAGGTAGTGGTTGACCAGTTGGGTTTTCCTCAACCATCTAAGACATGACGGGGTCACTAAATTACCTCGGGTGTCCGATGCAGATATCCGCTGGGTGTAAAGGCAATCTTGCATCACCCAAAAATAGTTAAATTTCAAGTTTCTGCTTTTAGATGTTTTGCATTTTGATAATCTTTCTTCATAATGAAATTCCCAATTTTATGGTTTGTATTTTCGTCTCGGGTTGAAAGATATTGCAGTTTTAGTTTCCCTATATTTGCACCCCGAAAATATTCTTAGTTATATTTGAGGCACTTAGAGCTCCCTGACGTCCCGCCAAACTCTGCCAAAATCTGTGTAGTAAATTTCAAGACGCTCTGACTTTGATACCTTCCAACGGGTTCGAATCTGCCTAATCAAGTCCGGATCAAAAGTAATGGCCCCATGGGTTGGCACACACTTTTAAAGATACGCTTGCAAATGCTCTTTGAAATTTGAACTTCATAAGCTGGGGCACTGCGCCAAACCTTCCAAACTTAAATTGAATGTTGTTTTGGCTCCAAACCACAAGGAGCTCCATTTATGGGCTGTTTCTAATTTTGGGTAACTTTTGGGACAAGTTTGCATATTGCTTAAAGGGTTATTTTGTAGCTTTTTGTAACTTGCATGTGTTGTAGAACTTGGGGATTTGAGATCCTCTGCATGTAAGAAGCTCCATTTTCTGAATAATAAAATTATTCTCTTGTTTGTGGGTTATTTTCTATGTCTCGGGCTACGCCCTCATCATATGGCAGTTCATATCTATGTATGTATGTTTATATTAACATACATATGTATGTATGTTTATATTAACATACATATGTATGTATGTGTGTCTACTATACATACAGACAAACATACATATGGCAGATAATATGTAAATGTGTATGTGTATGTATCATATACACACACACATACATACGTACATGCATAATAAATTATGTATGTGTGTGTGTGTATATGATACATACATAATATTATAATGTATATTATAATATTAAGTTGTTAAATATTATATTGATATATGTTATTAATAATATTAAAATGTTATGTAAATTAAAAAACTAAAATGATTACTAAATTCAAATAAGTTAAATGATTACAAATTGACTACCAAAATCCTATAAATGGATATGAAATATTCACAAAAGCTCAACCATTCAGGTAGACATGATGGATAGGGATGAGTGGATGATGGGGGTCAGGAATTGTTGAGCAAGGGGTTCATGACAACGGTGGAAATAGTAGGGCAAAGCATAGGTGCATGAAACCCTTAACAATCAAGCTATAGAAGCCAATGAGTGGTATGTATATGTATACACACAATCATCCAAAAATATAGGTGCATGAAACCCTTAACAGATAGTATGTATATGTATACACAAAGTATGCATATGTATATGTAAATGACCAACTATGTACACACACACACACATGTGTGTGTGTGTACTTTTATATATATATATACATAGTCGACCATATTTTACCTGCAAGAAACTCTTAATAGTAAAGAGTATAATAACGTTGAATACTGCCACTATACATATACAAATTGTAGAGCTAGAAAACAAAAAGAAAAAGCTATATTATGGTAGACTATGTGTATATGTGTGTATACACAGATATATATGCATATATATACATATATATATGCATATATATCTTTGTATACACACATATACACATAGTCGGCCATATATATACTCATATATACACATAGTTGACCATAATACAGGTGCATTATTGCTGCAAAATTACATTTGCTCTTCGTTCATGTGTGTATATATGTATATAGATATGTATATATATATATACATATATATTTGTATACATGTATATATACACATAAGCAGCCATGATAAAGCTACAACAAAGCTTCATTAGATGAGGAAATCATTACTTGTGCACAGAAGTTATTTAAACAAAAAAATATTACAAGAAAAAACCAAAAAAATCTTGCAATGCATAGTTACTACCTGTGTGAGGTTGGAACACAACCTCACCTACATAGCCATAAGTTAAATGGTTTGCTTCTAGTGAATTTGGTGTTGATAAACACAAAAAGCTCAAGAAATGCATCACCAATATTCGCCCATGGAGTCATGCCCAAAATTTTTGCTAGAAAAACCCAACATTTTCTTTTTACAAGCATTAAGCTAATTAACATGGTGAGTATTTGAGGTGTAACACTCAACATTATATTAGTTGAACAACTTTGCAAATTCCTAACTCAATTTAAACTACAAGTTAGGAACGCCATAGTCGGGTGCGCAAAACCTATTGCACTCCATACCTTAAGACCTAAGTGAGGGCTTGGATTTCATAATTTTCTCAAGCATTAGCTTCAATGGTTAGGTTATCATGATAGAGCAATAATGATTAGTCCACTTTTATTTTAAATGCTAAGTAGGCGAGGTACACATTTTCTAAAAGAAAAATTTAGAATGTTTTAATATTAGTAGCTTGACCCTTATCCTTATAAATTTCAATATTCCAATTTACCATTATTGATTACTCTTAGATAAAATATTTTCATAGCATCTTTTATCTAATCCTTTCCTTGATATTGATTATCCCAAAAGCATTTAATAAAGAGATTAATGGGTATATGATATTAAGCTTTATTCAAATATAATGTTGCCAATATACTGTTGGATTCTTTCTTTTTTGTTCTTCAACTCTTAGCTTTAAGAATATTATGCTAAAAAAAAGTAATAAATATAAAAATATTTTTTTATTTATAGTTTTATAAAAAATGATTCTTTATCAACTAATTCAAGATACTAAACAAAAGCCATGAAATAAAATAAATAAATAAATAAAATATCATAATCACTATATATCTATATATATAAATTAAATTACACTAAAATATTTTAAAATAGAAATAACTGTATTTAATTTCTTATCTTTAAAAGGGAAATAATTAATGGTATATTCCTACCTCATAGAATTTACCATAAAAAATAGCACTACTTTTGACCAAGTATATATCTAAAGAAAATATATGATAAGTTTAAGGGAATATAAAATGAAGTAAAAGAAATTAGGAAAGTCACTTACTAAAGAAGACTAAAAGTAAGGAAACCGTCCATAATAAATCTCCATTTACAAAAACATACATATGTGCATACATATACATATGCATATACATATGTACATATACATTTACATATACATATGTAAGATTATATGGTAATTAAAGAACAAGCTAACCATGCATCGCATAGACTTGAAGAAAAAACAAACCATACGTATGACTATTGTTAATTTTATATCTATTTAACAATTCTTTAGGGAGAATTGATATATCAAACACCCTTCTAATGGAAATCTAGGTAGCAATTGTCTACAATTCCCAATCAATTGTGAATTGCAACATAGATTACCATCAAAGACCTTAAAAAAAAAAAAACCCCTAAATTGAAGAACAAACTAACCATGCATCTAATTGAAGAACAAACTAATCATGCATCTAATTGACTTGATTGAAAATGATCAAGGGTGTGTGTGCAATGAAACAAAAGATGCATGATATACTATCACATCCCCAATTCTAACTGACACAAATAAAAGAATGATACAAACTGAAACAACAAATTCATTCATGGAAGATTGCGTTTAATTGAAGAACAAGAGATTAATGGGTATATGATATTAAGCTTTATTCAAATATAATGTTGCCAATATACTGCTGGATTCTTTCTTTTTTGTTCTTCAACTCTTAGCTTTAAGAATATTATGCTAAAAAAAAGTAATAAATATAAAAAATATTTTTTTATTTATAGTTTTATAAAAAATGATTCTTTATCAACTAATTCAAGATACTAAACAAAAGCCACGAAATAAAATAAATAAAATATCGTAATCACTATATATCTATACATATAAATTAAATTAAACTAAAATATTTTAAAATAGAAATAACTCTTTAATTTCTTATCTTTAAAAGGGAAATAATTAATGGTATATTCCTACCTCATAGAATTTACCATAAAAAATAAAACTACTTTTGACCAAGTATATATCTAAAGAAAATATATGATAAGTTTAAGGGAATATAAAATGAAGTAAAAGAAATTAGGAAAGTCACTTACTAAAGAAAACTAAAAGTAAGGAAACCGTCCATAATAAATCTCCATTTACAAAAACATACATATGTGCATACATATACATATGCATATGTACATACATATGCATATACATATGTACATATACATTTACATATACATATGTAAGATTATATGGTAATTAAAGAACAAACTAACCATGCATCGCATAGACTTGAAGAAAAAACAAACCATACGTATGACTATTGTTAATTTTATATCTATTTAACAATTCTTTAGGGAGAATTGATATATCAAATGCCCTTCTAATGGAAATCTAGGTAGCAATTGTCTACAATTCCCAATCAATTGTGAATTGCAACATAGATTACCATCAAAGACCTTAAAAAACCCCTAAATTGAAGAACAAACTAACCATGCATCTAATTGGAAGAACAAACTAATCATGCAATCTAATTGACTTGATTGAAAATGATCAAGGGTGTGTGTGCAATGAAACAAAAAGATGCATGATATACTATCACATCCCCAATTTAACTCGACACAAATAAAAGAATGATACAACTGAAACAACAAATTCATTCATGGAAGATTGCTTTAACGAAGAACAAGATTAATGGGTATATGATATTGCTTTATTCAAATATAATGTTGCCACATATCACTGATTCTTTCTTTTTGTTCTTCAACCTTAGCTTTAAGAATAATATTATGCTAAAAAGTAATAAATATGTAACATTCTTTTATTTATAGTTTTATAAAAATGATTCTTTATCAACTAATTCAAGATACTAAAACAAAAGCCACTTAAATAAAATAAATAAAATATCGTGAATCACTATATATCTATACATATAAATTACAAATTAAACTAAAATATTTTAAAATAGAAATAACTCTTTAATTTCTTATCTTTAAAGGGAGTCAATTAATGGTATATTCCTACCTCATAGAATCTCTACTCATAAAAAATAAAACTATTTTGACCAAGTATATATCTAAAGAAAATATATGATAAGTTTAAGGGAATATAAAATGAAGTAAAAGAAATTAGGAAAGTCACTTACTAAAGAAGACTAAAAGTAAGGAAACCGTCCATAATAAATCTCCATTTACAAAAACATACATATGTGCATACATATACATATGCATATGTACATACATATGCATATACATATGTACATATACATTTAAATATACATATGTAAGATTGTATGGTAATTAAAGAACAAACTAACCATGCATCGCATAGACTTGAAGAAAAAACAAACCATACGTATGACTATTGTTAATTTTATATCTATTTAACAATTCTTTAGGGAGAATTGATATATCAAATGCCCTTCTAATGGAAATCTAGGTAGCAATTGTCTACAATTCCCAATCAATTGTGAATTGCAACATAGATTACCATCAAAGACCTTAAAAAAAAAAACCCTAAATTGAAGAACAAACTAACCATGCATCTAATTGAAGAACAAACTATTCATGCATCTAATTGACTTGATTGAAAATGATCAAGGGTGTGTGTGCAATGAAACAAAAGATGCATGATATACTATAACATCCCCAATTCTAACTGACACAAATAAAAGAATAATACAAACAGAAAAAACAAATTCATTCATGTAAGATTGAGTTTAATTGAAGAACAAACTAACCATGCATCTAATTGACTCGAATGCAAATGATCAAGGGTGTGTGTGCAATGAAATAAAAAATGCATGATATACTATCACATCCCTGATTCTAACTGACACAAATAAAAGAATGATACAAACTGAAACAACAAATTCATTCATGTAAGATTAATTTTAATTGAAGAACAAACTAACCATGCATCTAATTGACTTGATTGAAAATGATCAAGGGTGTGTGTGCAATGAAACAAAAAATGCATGATATTGATAAGGGCGCAGCCCAAGAATTAGAAAATAACCCACAAACAAGAGAATAATTTTATTATTCAGAAAATGGAGCTTCTTACATGCAGAGGATCTCAAA
>VDFB02128136.1:206074-225728 GCA_007258455.2 Sequoia sempervirens | reverse complement strand
GCTAGCATATTGCAAAAGGATTATTCTGTAGCTTTCTGTAACTTGCATGTGTTGTAGAACTTGGGGATTTGAGATCCTCTGCATGTAAGAAGCTCCATTTTCTGAATAATAAAATTATTCTCTTGTTTGTGGGTTATTTTCTAATTCTTGGGCTGCGCCCTTATCAATATCATGCATTTTTTGTTTCATTGCACACACACCCTTGATCATTTTCAATCAAGTCAATTAGATGCATGGTTAGTTTGTTCTTCAATTAAAATTAATCTTACATGAATGAATTTGTTGTTTCAGTTTGTATCATTCTTTTATTTGTGTCAGTTAGAATCAGGGATGTGATAGTATATCATGCATTTTTTATTTCATTGCACACACACCCTTGATCATTTGCATTCGAGTCAATTAGATGCATGGTTAGTTTGTTCTTCAATTAAACTCAATCTTACATGAATGAATTTGTTTTTTCTGTTTGTATTATTCTTTTATTTGTGTCAGTTAGAATTGGGGATGTTATAGTATATCATGCATCTTTTGTTTCATTGCACACACACCCTTGATCATTTTCAATCAAGTCAATTAGATGCATGAATAGTTTGTTCTTCAATTAGATGCATGGTTAGTTTGTTCTTCAATTTAGGGTTTTTTTTTTTAAGGTCTTTGATGGTAATCTATGTTGCAATTCACAATTGATTGGGAATTGTAGACAATTGCTACCTAGATTTCCATTAGAAGGGCATTTGATATATCAATTCTCCCTAAAGAATTGTTAAATAGATATAAAATTAACAATAGTCATACGTATGGTTTGTTTTTTCTTCAAGTCTATGCGATGCATGGTTAGTTTGTTCTTTAATTACCATACAATCTTACATATGTATATTTAAATGTATATGTACATATGTATATGCATATGTATGTACATATGCATATGTATATGTATGCACATATGTATGTTTTTGTAAATGGAGATTTATTATGGACGGTTTCCTTACTTTTAGTCTTCTTTAGTAAGTGACTTTCCTAATTTCTTTTACTTCATTTTATATTCCCTTAAACTTATCATATATTTTCTTTAGATATATACTTGGTCAAAAGTAGTTTTATTTTTTATGGTAAATTCTATGAGGTAGGAATATACCATTAATTATTTCCCTTTTAAAGATAAGAAATTAAAGAGTTATTTCTATTTTAAAATATTTTAGTTTAATTTAATTTATATGTATAGATATATAGTGATTACGATATTTTATTTATTTTATTTCGTGGCTTTTGTTTAGTATCTTGAATTAGTTGATAAAGAATCATTTTTTATAAAACTATAAATAAAAAAATATTTTTTATATTTATTACTTTTTTTTAGCATAATATTCTTAAAGCTAAGAGTTGAAGAACAAAAAAGAAAGAATCCAGCAGTATATTGGCAACATTATATTTGAATAAAGCTTAATATCATATACCCATTAATCTCTTGTTCTTCAATTAAACGCAATCTTCCATGAATGAATTTGTTGTTTCAGTTTGTATCATTCTTTTATTTGTGTCAGTTAGAATTGGGGATGTGATAGTATATCATGCATCTTTTGTTTCATTGCACACACACCCTTGATCATTTTCAATCAAGTCAATTAGATGCATGATTAGTTTGTTCTTCAATTAGATGCATGGTTAGTTTGTTCTTCAATTTAGGGTTTTTTTTTAAGGTCTTTGATGGTAATCTATGTTTGCAATTCACAATTGATTGGGAATTGTAGACAATTGCTACCTAGATTTCCATTAGAAGGGTGTTTGATATATCAATTCTCCCTAAAGAATTGTTAAATAGATATAAAATTAACAATAGTCATACGTATGGTTTGTTTTTTCTTCAAGTCTATGCGATGCATGGTTAGTTTGTTCTTTAATTACCATATAATCTTACATATGTATATGTAAATGTATATGTACATATGTATATGCATATGTATATGTATGCACATATGTATGTTTTTGTAAATGGAGATTTATTATGGACGGTTTCCTTACTTTTAGTCTTCTTTAGTAAGTGACTTTCCTAATTTCTTTTACTTCATTTTATATTCCCTTAAACTTATCATATATTTTCTTTAGATATATACTTGGTCAAAAGTAGTGCTATTTTTTATGGTAAATTCTATGAGGTAGGAATATACCATTAATTATTTCCCTTTTAAAGATAAGAAATTAAAGAGTTATTTCTATTTTAAAATATTTTAGTTTAATTTAATTTATATGTATAGATATATAGTGATTACGATATTTTATTTATTTTATTTCGTGGCTTTTGTTTAGTATCTTGAATTAGTTGATAAAGAATCATTTTTTATAAAACTATAAATAAAAAAATATTTTTTATATTTATTACTTTTTTTTAGCATAATATTCTTAAAGCTAAGAGTTGAAGAACAAAAAAGAAAGAATCCAGCAGTATATTGGCAACATTATATTTGAATAAAGCTTAATATCATATAC
Source organism: Sequoia sempervirens (assembly GCA_007258455.2). Lineage (NCBI taxonomy): Eukaryota > Viridiplantae > Streptophyta > Pinopsida > Cupressales > Cupressaceae > Sequoia > Sequoia sempervirens. The sequence goes on along the minus strand of VDFB02128136.1, from coordinate 223,244 downwards.
CCATTAATCTCTTGTTCTTCAATTAAACGCAATCTTCCATGAATGAATTTGTTGTTTCAGTTTGTATCATTCTTTTATTTGTGTCAGTTAGAATTGGGGATGTGATAGTATATCATGCATCTTTTGTTTCATTGCACACACACCCTTGATCATTTTCAATCAAGTCAATTAGATGCATGATTAGTTTGTTCTTCAATTAGATGCATGGTTAGTTTGTTCTTCAATTTAGGGGTTTTTTTTTTTTTAAGGTCTTTGATGGTAATCTATGTTGCAATTCACAATTGATTGGGAATTGTAGACAATTGCTACCTAGATTTCCATTAGAAGGGTGTTTGATATATCAATTCTCCCTAAAGAATTGTTAAATAGATATAAAATTAACAATAGTCATACGTATGGTTTGTTTTTTCTTCAAGTCTATGCGATGCATGGTTAGCTTGTTCTTTAATTACCATATAATCTTACATATGTATATGTAAATGTATATGTACATATGTATATGCATATGTATATGTATGCACATATGTATGTTTTTGTAAATGGAGATTTATTATGGACGGTTTCCTTACTTTTAGTCTTCTTTAGTAAGTGACTTTCCTAATTTCTTTTACTTCATTTTATATTCCCTTAAACTTATCATATATTTTCTTTAGATATATACTTGGTCAAAAGTAGTGCTATTTTTTATGGTAAATTCTATGAGGTAGGAATATACCATTAATTATTTCCCTTTTAAAGATAAGAAATTAAATACAGTTATTTCTATTTTAAAATATTTTAGTGTAATTTAATTTATATATATAGATATATAGTGATTATGATATTTTATTTATTTATTTATTTTATTTCATGGCTTTTGTTTAGTATCTTGAATTAGTTGATAAAGAATCATTTTTTATAAAACTATAAATAAAAAAATATTTTTATATTTATTACTTTTTTTTAGCATAATATTCTTAAAGCTAAGAGTTGAAGAACAAAAAAGAAAGAATCCAACAGTATATTGGCAACATTATATTTGAATAAAGCTTAATATCATATACCCATTAATCTCTTTATTAAATGCTTTTGGGATAATCAATATCAAGGAAAGGATTAGATAAAAGATGCTATGAAAATATTTTATCTAAGAGTAATCAATAATGGTAAATTGGAATATTGAAATTTATAAGGATAAGGGTCAAGCTACTAATATTAAAACATTCTAAATTTTTCTTTTAGAAAATGTGTACCTCGCCTACTTAGCATTTAAAATAAAAGTGGACTAATCATTATTGCTCTATCATGATAACCTAACCATTGAAGCTAATGCTTGAGAAAATTATGAAATCCAAGCCCTCACTTAGGTCTTAAGGTATGGAGTGCAATAGGTTTTGCGCACCCGACTATGGCGTTCCTAACTTGTAGTTTAAATTGAGTTAGGAATTTGCAAAGTTGTTCAACTAATATAATGTTGAGTGTTACACCTCAAATACTCACCATGTTAATTAGCTTAATGCTTGTAAAAAGAAAATGTTGGGTTTTTCTAGCAAAAATTTTGGGCATGACTCCATGGGCGAATATTGGTGATGCATTTCTTGAGCTTTTTGTGTTTATCAACACCAAATTCACTAGAAGCAAACCATTTAACTTATGGCTATGTAGGTGAGGTTGTGTTCCAACCTCACACAGGTAGTAACTATGCATTGCAAGATTTTTTTGGTTTTTTCTTGTAATATTTTTTTGTTTAAATAACTTCTGTGCACAAGTAATGATTTCCTCATCTAATGAAGCTTTGTTGTAGCTTTATCATGGCTGCTTATGTGTATATATACATGTATACAAATATATATGTATATATATATATACATATCTATATACATATATACACACATGAACGAAGAGCAAATGTAATTTTGCAGCAATAATGCACCTGTATTATGGTCAACTATGTGTATATATGAGTATATATATGGCCGACTATGTGTATATGTGTGTATACAAAGATATATATGCATATATATATGTATATATATGCATATATATCTGTGTATACACACATATACACATAGTCTACCATAATATAGCTTTTTCTTTTTGTTTTCTAGCTCTACAATTTGTATATGTATAGTGGCAGTATTCAACGTTATTATACTCTTTACTATTAAGAGTTTCTTGCAGGTAAAATATGGTCGACTATGTATATATATATATAAAAGTACACACACACACATGTGTGTGTGTGTGTACATAGTTGGTCATTTACATATACATATGCATACTTTGTGTATACATATACATACTATCTGTTAAGGGTTTCATGCACCTATATTTTTGGATGATTGTGTGTATACATATACATACCACTCATTGGCTTCTATAGCTTGATTGTTAAGGGTTTCATGCACCTATGCTTTGCCCTACTATTTCCACCGTTGTCATGAACCCCTTGCTCAACAATTCCTGACCCCCATCATCCACTCATCCCTATCCATCATGTCTACCTGAATGGTTGAGCTTTTGTGAATATTTCATATCCATTTATAGGATTTTGGTAGTCAATTTGTAATCATTTAACTTATTTGAATTTAGTAATCATTTTAGTTTTTTAATTTACATAACATTTTAATATTATTAATAACATATATCAATATAATATTTAACAACTTAATATTATAATATACATTATAATATTATGTATGTATCATATACACACACACACATACATAATTTATTATGCATGTACGTATGTATGTGTGTGTGTATATGATACATACACATACACATTTACATATTATCTGCCATATGTATGTTTGTCTGTATGTATAGTAGACACACATACATACATATGTATGTTAATATAAACATACATACATATGTATGTTAATATAAACATACATACATAGATATGAACTGCCATATGATGAGGGCGTAGCCCGAGACATAGAAAATAACCCACAAACAAGAGAATAATTTTATTATTCAGAAAATGGAGCTTCTTACATGCAGAGGATCTCAAATCCCCAAGTTCTACAACACATGCAAGTTACAGAAAAGCTACAGAATAACCCTTTCGCAATATGCAGCTTGTCCCCAAAAAGTTACCCAAAAATTAGAAACCCGCCCATAAATAGAGCTCCTTATTAGTTTGGAGCCAAAACAACATTCAATTTTAAGTTTAGGCGGTTTGGCACCGAAAATTTACAACATGAAGTTCAAATTTCAAAAGAGCATTTGCAACTGTATCTTTTAAAAAGTGTGCCAACTTCGCGGGGCCATTACTTTTGATCCAGGACTTCGATTCGCGAACCGTTCGAACCGTTGGAAAGGTATCAAAGTCAAGAACGTGCTTGAAATTTGCTACACCGATTTTGGCAAGTTTCGGGGCCGATCCGGGAGCTCTAAGTGCCTCAAATATAACTAAGAATATTTTCAGGTGCAAATATGGGAAACTAAAACTGCAATATCTTTCAACCCAGGAACCGAAAATACAAACCATAAATTGGGAATTTCATTATGAAGAAAAGGGTATCAAAAAATGCAAAAACATCTAAAAACCGAGAAACTTGAAATTTAACTATTTTTGGGTGATGCAAGATTGCCTTTACACCACTGGATGCTCCTGCATCAGACACCCAGGGTAATTTAAGAAGTGACCCCGTCATGTCTTAGATGGTTGAGGAAAACCTAACCAGTCAACCACTACCTTAGATAGCCAGGATGAATCTTCCACAGGCCTTCCTCTCCATTTCACCAAATATTCTTCATATTGCCTATTTCTAGTACTCCTTCCCACACAACTATCCAAGATTGCTTCAATCTCCTCCCTTTCTAAAGTAGGTGCTAGAATCCCACACTGTTCCATCGTTGGTACTTCCTCTGCGCCACCTTCATGATACTCTGTCAAATCTGAAATGTTGAACACAGGGGAAATGTTGAATCCATCCGGCAACGCTACCTCATATGCATTCCCTGAATCATGCCTCTTCAAAATTTTATAGGGACCAAACTTCTTCATCTTCAATTTGTTATATGTTCCCACTGGAAACCTTTCTTTCCTCAAGTGGACCATCACTTCATCACCAATCTGAAACTCCTTATACCTCCTCTTCTGATCTGCCTTAGCCTTATACTGCATATTCATCTTGTTAATATGTTCTCTTACCTTCTCATGTATACCCTTGATGTGTTCTGCAAAATCTTCAGCTTCAACACTTATTTTCTTCTCTTGGTCCATCTTCCTCAATTCTGGAGTTGTTCTGGGGCTACCTCCATACACAATCTGGAATGGTGATCTACCAGTGCTTCTGCTGACAGAATTGTTGTAAGAAAATTCTGCCTGGGGTAAGATCAAGTCCATCCCTTGGGTTTATCTCCTACCAAACATCTCAGTAGGTTACCCAGACTCCTGTTAACAACCTCTATCTGCCCATCTATTTGTGGATGGTGTGCGGTGAACTAAACTTCAATTATGTCTTGACTTCTTCCACAAGGTCCTCCAAAAGTACCCCACAAATTTGGTGTCACGTCTGAAACAATACTCTTTGGCCGGACCATGTAGCCTCACCACCTCTTTGAAGAACAAGTTAGCAATGTGGATACATCATGGGTCTTCTAACATGGGATGAAATGTGCCATCTTGAAAACCTATCAGCTACCACAAATCTTGAATCATTCCCTCTTTGTGTCCTTGGCAGAGCCAAGAACAAAGTCATACTTATATCCTCCCACTTGGCCTCTGCAGTGCAGTGGGGCTGATATAAGCCTGTATTCTGGCTCACTCCTTTAGCTATCTGACATAACCTGCAACTTTGTACAAACTTCTTCACATCCTGTGACAACTGAGGCCAATAATAATACTCACTGATAATGGCAATGGTCTTATCCCGACCAAAATGTCCTGCCATTCCTCCACTATGCTTCTCCTTTATCAGGTTCTCCCTCATGGAACTCCTTGGGATACACAATTGACTTTCCTTAAATAACATGCAATCACAGTTATGAAATCTAATACCTTGTCACATCCTTGTAACAGGTTCATGCAAGCTTTCAAGCCTCTACAAAATCAGGATCTTCTGCATCACGGTGTCTTAGTTCATTGAACCCAACCACTTCAATGCATCTTTGTCGTCAATGTGCCTCCTACTTAGGCATCTACAGCCTTATTTGACTTCCCACTCCTATGTTTCAAAACAAGGTATAACTCTGCAAAAACTCTACCCATTTCATATGCCTCTAATTTAATTTTCCCTGACTATTTATGTACTGCAAGGCCTGATGATCAGTATATAGAACAAATTCCTTCGGCAACAAATAATGTCTCCATTTCTTTAATGCTTGAATTATCACATAAAATTCTTGATCATATACAAAATACTTTCTCTTGGCATCATTTAACTTTTCACTAAAATAGGCAATGGGATTACCTTCTTGGCTCAACACTACTCCAATGGCATAACCACTATCATCACAATCCACCTGAAACACCTTGTTGAAATCTGGGAGGGCTAAAATAGGTTGCTCTGTCACCTTCTGCTTCAACAGTTCAAAACTTTTTGTCACTCCAATGCTCCACTTGAATTCTTTTCTATCCCCTCTCATTGTTTCAGTCAGGGGTCCACAAATACTACTGAAGTTTCTAATGAAGTTTCTATAAAAACTAGCCAAACCATGGAAAGATCTCACCTCAGTAGCAGTTATTGGGGTAGGCCATTCCAGAATAGCCTTCACCTTCTCTAGGTCCATCTTGAGACCTTCTGTTGAGACAACAAACCCCAAGTACACTAACTCCCTCTTCACCAAACTGCACTTCTTCAGATTAATCAACATTTTCTCTTCTCTTAACTTCTCAAAGACTCTCCGAATATGCATCAGATGCTCATCCAACGTCTTACTGAAAATAAAAATATCATCTAAATACATAATAACAAAACTTCCCAGAAATTCTTTTAGTACCTCGTTCATGAGCCGCATGAATGTGCTCGGTGCATTGGTTAGCCCAAAAGGCATGACTAACCACTCGTACAGGCCCTCTTTGGTCTTGAAGGTAGTCTTCCATTCATCTCCCTCTTGGATCCAGATCTAGGGTGATATCCACTCTTCAAATCAATCTTTGTTAAGTACTGAGCTCCACTCAAGCAGTCCATCAGGTCATCCATCCTTGGCAGGGGAAATCTGTACTTGATTGTTATCTTGTTTATGGCTCGGGAATCTGTACACATCCTCCACTCCCCATCCTTCTTTGGTGCTAGTACTGTAGGTACTGCACATGGACTCAAACTCTCCAGTATCAAACCCTTTCTCAACAACTCTTGAACTTGTCTGTTCAACTCCTCATTTTCTGCTAGAGTCATTCTATGGGCTGCCTTATTTGGCAAACTAGCTCCAGGAATCAAGTCAATCATTAAGCTGTGCTGCTTATTGGTGGTAAGCCCTAGAACATTATAGAAACAATATCTGAAACTCATCCAACATCAGAAAATTCTTTGGAACAGCTTCTCACTATCCTCCTTACTCCTCTAGGAATCAACGCCTGCCACACATGCTCATGCTTCATACCTTCATTTTCTTCCATCACATAACAAATTCTAGCACTCTGCATACCTTTTCTTTAGGGTCTCCTTTAGGGGTTTCAACTTGCGTGAACCCCATCCTTTGTCAAGGAATAAGTGTTTGCGGCCATCATATTATAGCTGCTTCTGGAACTACCGACCTCTAACAACATGTGACATGCATCCGTAGGGGATGATATCCTGAGTACTTACCTCATCATGGTAGCTCGATCTTGAACTTTACTAGGCACTACTCATTGACCAAAACTTTGTGGTCTTTACGCAACAAGGCAATCGATATGGATCACGGGTGCCTTTCCCTCTTCAGCAGCTTCAACTTTGCGGCCATCTCCTCGATCCAGTTATCGATTGCTCCCACCATCAATAATGACATCACAACGTTTTCCTTCACACTTGCACCTTGTGCAAAAAAAATCTTCCTCTATTCTAGCTCCTTTTCGCGCTTAGTCACTAGGGCTCTCTAATCACTAGGGGCTTCTCCCCTTTCAACATCATCTGAATGTTGATTGGGCCTCCTCATGCATGCACAACCCTTCTATATACGGCCTTTGTCGCCCTTCCTTGGTGTTGTGGACATTCATGGCTTTCGATGCCCTTCTTCACCCTGCTTTGGAAACGATTCCTTTAAACCACCTCTTCTAGATCCTTGTCCATATCTCCCTCGTCCTCTACCTCTTTGATCACCACTATTTTGATCAGTGATGAAGTTATCATTCCTTGGCCCCGGTGGTACATCTTCACTTTTCTTTTCATCATCATTTCGGCTTCCTGAAGGTCTTCCACTGCCCCTTCCACTTTGACCCCTTCATCCTTTTTGCTTGCCATCAAATCTTTTGTTAAACTTCTCTTCCACCTTCAGAGCAAACTGATACACATCCTCAATGGTGGTCATTCTGACTAGGCTTAACTCCTCCTGAATGCTTGGTCGTAACCCATTAAGATATCGGGCTACCTTCTCCTTATTGGCCTCTATGTGACCCGTTCTGATGATTATCTTGTGAAAATCTTCAGTATATTCTTTCACAAATCTGCTCCCTTGCTTCAACCCTTGCAATTTCTTCGGCAAATCTAACTCGTAGTCCACTGGTATAAACTGCTTCTTCAGTTTCTCTACCATGCGATCCCATCTGGTGATATTGCCTTTTCCTCTTCGATTTCTTTCCAACTGGACCTCTTTCCACCAAATACTGGCATGGCCCTTCAGCTTCATTTTCGCAAACTTAACCCGATCTAGGTCATCTATTTCCTCATACTCAAAAAATTCTTCTAGCTCGTTGATCCAGTCGATCAACTCTTCCGGGTTCAAACTTCCGGAATAACTAGGGACTTATGCTCTAGGTCTTTTCCCGATCTTCGAAATGGCCCTTATTAGCCGCATTTGGTCTTGATCAATTGCTTCTTCTTCCTCTTTTACATCTGAATGTTCTTCCTCTCCTTCATCCTCAATTTCCTCCCTCGGGTTTAACCCTCTTCTCAACTGCTCTTGTAACGCACCAATCTGTCTCTGGAGGGCTACAAGTGCATCTCTTCCACCAGCATTTCTACCACCTCAACCACCTCTGGCACCACCATGCCTACCAAGCACCACTCTTGGAGGCATCTTTCTTGACCTCAACCCACAACCACGGTCCTGGTGCGAACTACTTCACGATCGGCGATCTGTCCACACGCTCAAGAAAACCCGCTCTAATACCACTTGATGAGGGCGTAGCCCGAGACATAGAAAATAACCCACAAACAAGAGAATAATTTTATTATTCAGAAAATGGAGCTTCTTACATGCAGAGGATCTCAAATCCCCAAGTTCTACAACACATGCAAGTTACAGAAAGCTACAGAATAACCCTTTTGCAATATACGAACTTGTCCCTAAAAAGTTACCCAAAATTAGAAACCCGCCCATAAATAGAGCTCCTTATTAGTTTGGAGCCAAAACAACATTCAATTTTAAGTTTAGGCGGTTTGGCACCGAAAATTTACAACATGAAGTTCAAATTTCAAAAGAGCATTTGTAACTGTATCTTTTAGAAAGTGCGCCAACTTCACGGGGCCATAACTTTTGATCCAAGACTCCGATTCGCGAACTGTTCAAACCATTGGAAAGGTCTCGAAGTCAAGAACGTGCTTGAAATTTGCTACACCGATTTTGGCAAGTTTCGGGGCTGATCCGGGAGCTCTAAGTGCCTCAAATCTAACTCGGAAGATTTTCAGGTGCAAATCTGGGAAACTAAAATTGCAATATCTTTCAACCCAAGAACCGAAAATACAAACCATAAATTGAAAATTTCATTATGACGAAAAGGGTATCCAAAAATGCAAAAACATCTAAAAACCAAGAAACTTGAAATTTAACTATTTTTGGGTGATGCAAGATTGCCCTTACACCACTGGATGCTCCTGCATCACAATATGTATGTATAGTATACAAACATACATACATAAATACATACAATAATGCATATGGTAGTTCATATCTATGTATGTATGAAGGTCATGTAGGTAGCCATACTTAAGGCATTTATATGTAACATACATACATTACTTTAATAGTATGATGAATGTATGTATTTGTGGAAACCAATCATACATACATACATACTTTGGCCAAAAGATAGGTGCATGACACCCTCAACTATGGAGTGTATTCATAATGTTCCAATACTATCATTATATATATGCAAGTTGTAGATTTATAATTACATATGGCAGATATATAGAAATTGATGTTTCATATAGCCTTGTTCATTTCCATTTATATGAATTCGATGTATAATTTAATTTATATTCAATTACTTTCACATGTGTGACAAATTTGTTTGAATTCATATCAAGGTGCTGGTTGAAGCTATATATAACACATCTTAATGTTGTATCAATTGGTTGTTTTGAGTTATTCTTAAAAATCATGAAGTTTTATAAAAAAATTGCCCCAATTATTACTATCCAATTACTCTCACTCTTACATGTATTCAAATTTGTTGTTTCAGGTTGTATCATTTTTTGATTTGTGTCAATTAGAATTGGGATGTGATAGTACAACATGAATTTTTTGTTTCATTGCACAAATACCCTTGTTCATTTGTAATCAACTCAATTAGATGCACGGTTAGTTTGTTAATCAATTACACTCAATCTTACATGTATGAACTTGTTATTATAGTTTGTATCATTTTTTGTTTTCTAAGAGTTAGAATTAGGGATGTGATAGTATATCATGCATCTTTTGTTTTATTGCACACACACCTTTGATCATTTGCAATCAAGTCAATTAGATGCATGGTTAGTTTGTTCTTCAATTAAACTCAATCTTACTTGAATGAATTTGTTGTTTCAGTTTGTATCATTCTTTTATTTTTGTCAATTAGAATTGGGGATGTGATAGTATATCATGCATCTTTTGTTTCATTGCACACACACCCTTGATCATTTGTAATCAAGTCAATTAGATGCATGGTTAGTTTTTTCTTCAATTAAACTTAATCTTACATGAATGAATTTGTTGTTTCAGTTTGTATCATTCTTTTATCAGTTAGAATTGGGGATGTGATAGTATATCACACATCTTTTGTTTCATTGCACACACACCCTTGATTATTTGCAATCAAGTCAATTAGATGCATGGTTAGTTTGTTCTTCAATTAAACTCAATCTTACATGAATGAATTTGTTTTTCAATTTGTATCATTCTTTTATTTGTGTTAGTTAGAATCGGGGATGTGATAGTATATCATGCATCTTTTGTTTCATTGCACACACACCCTTGATCATTTGCAATCAAGTCAATTAGATGCATGGTTAGTTTGTTCTTCAATTAAACTCAATATTACATGAATGAATTTGTTGTTTTAGTTTGTATCATTCTTTTATTTGTGTTAGTTAGAATTGGGGATGTGATAGTATATCATGCATCTTTTGTTTCATTGCACACACACCCTCGATCATTTGTAATCAAGTCAATTAGATGCACACTTAGTTTGTTCTTCAATTAAACTCAATCTTACATGAATGAATTTGTTGTTTCAATTTGTATCATTCTTTTATTTGTGTCAATTAGAATTGGGGATGTGATAGTATATCATGCATCTTTTGTTTCATTGCACACACACCCTTGATCATTTGCAATCAAGTCAATTAGATGCATGGTTAGTTTGTTCATCAATTAAAATCAATCTTACATGAATGAATTTGTTGTTTCAGTTTGTATCATTCTTTTATTTGTGTCAGTTAGAATCATGGATGTGATAGTATATCATGCATCTTTTATTTCATTGCACACACACCCTTGATCATTTGCAATCAAGTCAATTAGATGCATGGTTAGTTTGTTCTTCAATTAAACTCAATCTTACATGAATGCATTTGTTGTGTTAGTTTGTATCATTATTTTATTTGTGTTATTTAGAATTGTGGATGTGATAGTATATCATGCATCTTTTGTTTCATTGCACACACACCCTTGATAATTTTCAATCAAGTAAATTAGATGCATGATTAGTTTGTTCTTCAATTAGATGCATGGTTAGTTTGTTCTTCAATTTAGGGGTTTTGTTTTTTGAAGGTCTTTGATGGTAATCTATGTTGCAATTCACAATTGATTGGGAATTGTAGACAATTGCTACCTATATTTCCATTAGAAGGGCATTCGGTATATCAATTCTCCCTAAAGATTTGTTGAATATATATAAAATTAACAATAGTCACACGTATGGTTTGTTTTTTCTTCAACTCTATGAGATGCATGGTTAGTTTGTTCTTTAATTACCATATAATCTGACATATGTATATGTAAATGTATATGTACATATGTATATGCATATGTACATGTATGCACATATGTATAGTTTGTTTAAGGGTAATGGACCACTGGTGGGTAGGGTGATCCTTTGCAATCAACTCTATTAGATGCATGGTTAGTTTTTTCTTTAATCACACTCACTCTTACATGTATGAATTTGTTGTTTTAGTTTGAATCATTCTTTTATTTCTAAGAGTATGAATTGGGGACGCCATAGTATAACATGCACTTTTTGTTTCATTGCAAACATACCATTGATCACCTCAAGGATATAAGATTTATAATTGTGGATATACATTGAAAGAAGTATAATTTTTTCAAGATATACCAATCTACCGTCGATGATGGCATCCATGGTTAGTTTTTATATTTTGTACAGATAAGACTTCTTCCAATGTATATCCCTCTATAGGGTAGAAAAATGGATCTTTGGACATTTTCACACTCATTTGGGTCCTTCTTATGGATGTTGGCTTAGTTTTTCCTTGATTTAGTGTTGTAATGTGGTCAACACATTCACATTAGGTCTTGGGCCCTTGTGAATTAATAAGAATTTTATGATTCCTTGCAAAAGTGTTGTAACACACCTTCACACTTTTCTAGGATCTTATTAATATATTTCACCTAAATAGCCTCTTTTTATCATTTACCAAGCCTTATTTCAAAGTGTTGTAAAGTTTTGTAACAAAATTTCACACTTTTCTAGGCTTTTCATTAATAATTGGACCTTTCTTATGCTTTAATTGACCCCATTTTACACTTGTAGGCCTTACTTAAGTGTATTTTTGAAAATAATCCTGATAAACATCATTTAAAATATCTAAATTCCAAAACCCACTTAAAATGCCTTAAGTGGGACTCATTCACCATTAGGGGCAAATGAGTCCCCTTTGACACAAAACTCAAAATTATTTCAAATTCTGGTGGGTTTTTATTTTCTAAGATCTAAGGTCAGCCTGTGATGTATTTTTGGGAATTATTGCATAATAAAGTATAAATATAGGGGTTTTCCACTCATTTCTCCTCCCCAATCAGTCAATAAATTAATCAATCAATCACTTAAGCATTCTAAGCATTTCAAGCATCTTCAAGTCTACATCCATTGAAGCTATTACTTGCATGTCTACAAAATTCTACTTCAAGGGTTTGGTCTAGGTTGCAGATTTGTCAAAGAGAAAGATTGGAAAATTTGTCAACAAATTGTCAAAGTCATTCAAAGTTGTCAAAACCCTAAGATAAGCTTGGAGAACACCTATAGGTTGAGTTTGACAATTTCGGACCCAAATTTGAACCATGAGCAAAAGTGCAGACTGAGAGTTACAAATTCCACTTTGTAATTTCTAGAAATCCCAAGGTAGACTGATTCACCATTAGTGGAAAATGAGTCCCACTGCTTAGGCTCAAGCATAGATTTTTGTAGTTTTGAATAGCTAGTTGTCTGAAACCTGTTTTGACAGAGTTTTCCCGAAACAGGACTTAGTTGCCCAGCTTGGCGTATGAGTCCCAATTGGCATCAACAGTGAATTCTTCAAGATTCCAGAGCTCTATTTCATCTCTTTCTAGTCTCTAGGTGCACACTTTCAATTTCATAAGTTTTTGTTACAATTTACTTGCATTTCTAGGTCATTTTGCATATCACATTGTGTTTTCAAACATCTTGCATTTTCTAAGTTTTGCATTAGTAGTTAATCTCTTTTATCAATTTTCAACATTTAGGACAATCTCATTTGCATTGGAATCTTAAGGGATTGTTCTTGAGTGAGCCATTAATATTTTTGGTACCTCTCTCCGTTTAGGTGCAAAACCCTAGAAGTTTAAGAGGGGTAAACCCACAAAAGTGGTTTACAATTCGAGTGAGGAAGGAAAACTGGAAAAAAATGACCTCATGCAAAAAAAATAGTTTTAGGGGTTCAAACAAACTTGTAGGTTCAAGCGAACCCATTAAATATTGGCCCCACATTTCCCACCCCAAAAAAAAAAGAAAATGCAAAAGGAAAGGGGGTTCGCTGTAAACTAGGGTTCAAGCAAACCCTTAGGGGTTCAAGCGAACCCCTATGGGTTCACTTGAAACACCCTTTTCCCTCATTCTCCCCCTCAAGCACATTGAAAGTCCATATTTTTATGCTTCAAAGCTCGAGTTGAGGATGAAAATGGAGGAGACTTCACAAACCCAACTGGAATCAGGTAGTCCTCAAATGAGCTATCCAACAACTAGACTCTTAATATGTTTTGTTTTATTATGTATTTATTTTTAGTTTATTAAACATATGCTTCACCAAAAAATAAACTCTCTGCTCTACACGTGGAAAAATAGCAGATTATCAAAAAAATTAATAAATTTATATGCACCGATATTGGTTTTGATCCAACAAACAAATTAACTCTCATACATACAAAAAGCTACTTGTTATACGATCTCGCTATGTTTGAATTGTAATTGGTTTGATTTCGAAACTTGATTAAAGAAAAAATATTCAATAAAAAAATATCTAACCAAGTGGAAGCACTAGATATCAGAGTTAAAAATCTAAGTTCGAAAGAATTAGAATTTTATCCTTCATGGAAAGAAATTATGCTATAATGGTGAGCATCACTTTTTAAAATATTGTTTATGAAAAAAACTAGCTTTCAAGGAGATGGAAAAAAGTAACTGACTCCAAATTTTTTGAAAAAAATATATTTAAAATCTACAGACAAAATGTCACGAAACTCTAGTTTGCATCATCTTCAAATTCCTCACGGTTTAGCCGCTATAGGTTCCCGAAAGTGAAAATTTTGTTAAAAATATTTATTTCAGTGTCTAGTTTGGCCAAAAATTGTAAACCACTATTGTGGGATCACCCAAAGAGCCCCACACATAGAAAATATTTGGTTCATTTTGGTGAACCCGCATTTAGAACATCATATTTCTAATTTAGAGTACATTTACATCCTAGGAATAGCTTACATTAGCATTGCATTGCATTTTGCATTGTTTAATTTGCATTCTAGGGTTTCCAAATTTGCATTAGTGAAAAGCTCATATAGCTTGCATTATTGCATTTCATCTCATTAAAAATTACTAAAAATTTGCATTTTCCTATCATATCTACATCAAAAAACATACAAAGCATAAAATTCATTTTCAAAATTCTGAAAATTTTCAAAAATATCAGTACCAAGACTCATTCGCCACTTAGGAAAAATCAGTCTCTTTGCACATTTTGCACTACAATTTCTGTCGTTTCTAGTTCATTTTCTGAATTTTTATTTTTTGTTGTTTCCTTTTAGTTTTAGTTTCAGTTTCCAGATTTACTGTTTCATTCAATTCATTGCATCTAGTTTACTTTCATACAATTTGCATCATGGATGTGTTTTAATAAGATTTGGATGTCATTAAAATCCTTAGTTGATATGTCAAGTTGTGCCTTTGGAACTGATCCTAATGACATTGAACTTACACATGCTCCATCAACTCCTCATGCATATCCTCCTCGTGATGTTGACATCATTGGAGAAGATGATTCTAGCATGCATAAGTTCCTAAACAATTGTCTTGACAACCTTGAAACTAATGCCTCATTTTATCCATCCATGAACTAACCAAATCCTCCTACAATAACACCTCTTGAGATGTTTGGTTACTTACATCCTGAAACAAAAGTTGAACCTAAGTTCCCTAAAATAGGTAAACCTAGTTCTTCTAGACAAGCAAAAAATCAACCATTTTATGATAACAAAGTAACAAACACTCCAATCAACCTTGAAGAAACATATGGCAAAGGATTCACAATTTTGAGCAAGCAAGGATGTGACACAACAACTGAACATGGAATTCATCAACTCTTAGAGAAAAATTCAAAAGATGAAAACACAACGGAGTTAGGATATCAAGATCCCTCTCATAACAAAAAAGCCTCCTAGAGAATATCTAAGGCTTCCTGATGATGGAATGGTCACCTCTTGATCTGAATGTCCTCCTTCCTAGATAACATCCCTTTCTTAATAACAATGACAAGGATGAGAGGATCACTTTGGGTCCTCCTCCTTCAATTTGAGAGAAGGGTGAATCTAGCAAATGCAAGAGGCCTTACAAGTTACAAAAACTAAAGTTCCCTCTCCGTCCACCACCTGAAAGTGAAAGGAAATTACAAACACTTTAAAAAAAAGGACTCATACTATTACCACCTATGAATAGGTTGGTGATATATCCTAAAGATGCCAAAGTTCCACATTGTGCATCATCACGTTCTTGGACATAGTTGTGATGAGTGTTGTACATTGAAAGAAATACTACTCGCAAGTATCATTTCGATGGCGATAATTGCTAACCAGTGATTCCATAAAATAATCTGCTACTCCTTGTCATGTAATAGTTGCAGAACATTCTTTTCTCACTATTACATGACCTTTCCCATCACCTACCTTGACTCATTCTTTCCTTGCACCTAGTGGGGGAGAAAAGTTGCTAGCCTTGTCCTAGTAATGCATTTTCCATTGTCCCTTAGTTGCATTATTCACCTTCCACTTATACAGACTGAGACTGGGAGGCAGATGACTTGCTTGATGGCTGACTCACATTTTCCTTACTAGCCTTTTCACTTTTACTTTCTTTCTTTTTCTTTTGTGTGATTACATGTGTGTAATGTGATCCCTTGTGATGTTCTGTTTGATGTTCTCTCTCTTTGTGACATTCCTCTATTTTTACCTTCATTCTTCTCTATGTCGTGCATCTCTTTCACTTTTTATCTTTCACCTTTTATTTTATGTTCTCCTTTTGTGGATGGCACAATGCATTGAGACATTCATGTCTCTTTCATGTTGACCCAAAAGTCACTTTTCTTTTACCTTTTTCTCTTGTCTTCTTTTTGGCTTGTGTTTTCCTTTGGGGATGACACAAGGCATTGAGACATCCAAGTATCTTTCATGTTGACCCAAAATGCTTTCTTTTTCTTTTCCTTTTCTTTTGTATTTTTCTTGTGTTTTCTTTTGGGGATGACCTAAGGCATTGAGACATTCATGTTGACCCAAAAAAAATTACTTTTCTTTTGCATTTTCTTTTTTTCATTTGTCTTGTGTTTTCCTTTTGGGGATGACGCAATGCATCGAGACACCCTATGTCTCTTCCATGTTGAACCAAAAGTTTTTTCTTTGTTTTCACTGTGTGTGTGTGTCATTCTTCCATTTCTATGTGTATTTGGGGGATGACGATAGATCCAAGATCCTTATAAAACATTGCAAGAATGAACATACTGACCCAAAATCCATAGATCCCTTATGTGTTTGGTGTTTTCACTTTGGGGGCAACCCCTTCCTTTTATTTTTACTTTCCTTCACATGACACAGCTTTACTCGGAAACATATGACTTGGCATAGGGATTTTCAAGTTGGCTCTCATGTCTTTCTTATTCTTTGCATTATTTATTTGCTACTTTAAAGTAATTGCTTACAGTATGGTGTTAGCAAATTCCTTTAAATGGGGGCATATTGACATTATTATTTTTCATTTTCCTTTTCTTGGTTCTTAGTGCAACCTTCTTACTTCATACAATGTGTTTTGTCACTTTGTGGATAACATTAGGTATAGTGTCCTTCATGAGCATGATCTATCTTAGCATATAACATTCCTCTTAGTGGCTCCCCTAAGTGGAAAATCTTCTATTCTTTTATTGGTACTCTCTTAGAGACATTAGGCACAATGTTCCCTAAGTTAAAGACCTCACATGAACTAAGCAAGACTCCTTTGAGCATTCTTTGCATGTTTCATTTTTCATTTGTTATATGGCCATCTTGTATAACACAACTTTCATGCCTGTGGTGCCATCACATTTGTTCATGAGCTCCA